>JAABKK020014260.1:7915-21253 GCA_011634745.2 Catotricha subobsoleta
TTACTGGTCGGGATAATACATAATTGAATACAAACACCCAATAATCATATTGTACATTATATTTCACATATATTTATCATCAACATCTACAAAAAATATTATTTCACACGGATGAAATTTCTTTCCTTAATTCAATTACAAAAAAAATATAAAAAATATACTTAGTTTTAAGTTACATTATATTAAGATGACAATAAATCATTTAATCATCATTCTATAACATTAGAACAATTTATTGACTTTTACATTCACCTAATAATTGTATAATGTAAGATTATCTGTGTATATATGACACATGTATATTTTGTTTTTTTTTGTTTTTTTACTAAACAAATGCAATACTAAATATATTTATAAGTAAATTAATAGCCATATTATGACTTCCGTCTTAAAAATATAGCTTAACATTGAATTATATTATAAATAAAATAATAAATGCATATATACGAAATTCAAGTAGCCCATTATTATATCAACTATTCTGAATGCATATCATATTACCAGATGCACTTTCCAATGCATTCATTCATTTATTCTTTTATTTCGTATCATATGATATGATAGAACATTATTATATAAAAAAAAAATGCATACCTATATGTCCGGGCGCATACACGAAATATATCATATAAATGTAGTTCTTATGGGAGCAATAAAATGTTTTTTTTTTTTCTTATTTCATTCATAAAATCGTTTGTTGTAAATAGCTAAACTAAACGAACTTATACATTCAGTTTTATTGTGGATAAAAAAATGTTTTTCTGTTTCGGGGTGCGGACAGTTCCATATGCGACAATTCGTCTCCAAGAAATAAGTATGAAAATACTTCATACTGGACCATTTGTT
Organism: Catotricha subobsoleta; assembly: GCA_011634745.2. Taxonomy (NCBI): domain Eukaryota; kingdom Metazoa; phylum Arthropoda; class Insecta; order Diptera; family Cecidomyiidae; genus Catotricha; species Catotricha subobsoleta. The sequence goes on from JAABKK020014260.1 coordinate 8,762, forward strand.
CTCGTATACCTCGATTTTCCTTCGCCTTTCTTTTTAAGATCGCAATTCATTTACAAAATATTAAATATGAAAAATAAATAAACAAAGTAATGTAATATTTGTGACTGGTTATGTAACACAATGAATAATAATAATTGACGGTCTGAAAGAAGATACAAGAAAACCATTTAGAATGTAAGCGAGACGAAATTACGCACTTTATACATCGTTCTTCCAGTTGTTCTCTTTTACTTTTTATGAATGTAATTTTAACTTTTTTTTATTAGTTAGATCCGGTTGTACAGATGGTAAATAGAAGGCAAAGAGGATAAAAATATATACATATAGGAATAGCGAGATATATTTAATATATAATGAAATAAAATAATGATAAAATAAACAAACAAAGCGAAAAGGATTATATTTTTGGTTATTTTTGTTTACATTTTTGTTGTTGTTTGCGTGTATATGGCCATTTTAGTTATTGGTAGGTAGAAGATGGTTGAATATAATATTGAATAGAATTAATGAAATTGTCTCTAATATTATAAAAATATTGGACTCATAAATTTTATTATTGACGTAATTGCTGCCCACACTTTACTGATTTTATTTTATTTTATTTTTTTGCTTTTCCATTTTTATTAAATTGGTCGATGTTGGCACAAGTTCAATTTCAATTTAACTTTTTTGTTTCAATTTTCTAATTTACCAGAAAATAGTTCAATAACTTTAGTTATCTTAAAATTTAGTGCAGACTTTAATAAATTTAAAATGCGTGGCCAAAATATTCTTAAAAGTATTGAAAAGTTTAAATACTTTTTAGTATTCCTTAATATTGTAGCAGTAAATAAGAACTGCTCAATTATGGAAAATATATTTTTCACTTAAATATAAAAAAAAGGGAAAAAGTCTGAGTTTTTTTTTATTGTATGTACTTGTACGAAACATAATAATCTTAATTATCCAATATCAATGTTACCGCTGTAATTCTTGAATGACTTTTAATTTAAATTATAGATCATCAAAATACTTATTAAGAAAATAATTATCATTTTATGATTTCAAGCATACCGTTCCACAAAGAAAATAGCACAACAGATGTAATTGATGAGATTTTCGTTACAAATTATGATATCTGACATAATTTAAGTGTGTGTATTAAGTACTCATTAATGAAAATTATAGCGTAGAGTGTTAATTTATTTGTGCAAATTTATTCACCTCTACTTCGATGTTTTTAGAAAATATACTTTAACCCGATACTCATATCTTATATTCAAATTCTTAGGATTTTTTTTTAAATTTATTGAACTTGAATTAAGTTTCTTGTTTTTGAAACTTTTATTTTTTTTAGATAAACGTGTTCTAAGGATCTACGCTACGCTAACAATTTTTGTTATGTAGGTAAATGTTTACCATAATTATATATTCTATTTTGGAACGTTTTCTAAGTAAGACAATCTCTATTATGGTAATTACTAATACGTAAGTATGTAATATGCTATATGCTTTCACGTAATTTGATTAGAAATGTTTATGACAACCTAAAACCTATTTATTATGTTATTATATAAGTGTATCAAGGGGACGGAGGTTTAATAGTAATGTTGATAAATACTGTTTTTATTTTTTGTCGATTAGATATTATTATTTGTACAAAAAAGCATATTATATCTGATTTTCATAAGTTTAGATTTTGGATAATTTATGCTATTAATTACAATAAACTATGAGTGAGTTGTATTTTCAGTATAGTTATTTGAAATATTATATCTTATGTATTTTTAGGATATGAATTCATTCAACTGAATATAAAATTAATTGGGTCTAGTTTTAAAATATTGTACAGTTTCCGTTGCCGCATTATCAATTATGTATATTATATATATCTCATATGTATCATGAGCTGTTACCTTGGTTTCGTCAATTATAATTATAATGGTAAAATTAGAGACAAAAGAATATATGTACAACAAATATGTCTCAAAATGCGGTATTTCAATTAATTGTCAATAAGTTTATTATGCTGGTCGTAAATTATAATTATTTACGCATATAATAAAGTCTAACTGATTTTATAAATGACGGTGTCGTCATATCACAAATTACATACTATCAAACAGATATTTTTCAGTTCAAATTGTATTATTTTCTTTTTAGTATATTTATCTAAAATATCATCTTAAAGATTAAGTAAAATAAATAAATCGAAATATGTTTTTTTTTTTTATTGTTTATGCATATCTTCTATTTTCTCTGTTTATTTATGTTTAACGTACAAAACAATTGCAATGCGTCCGAATTTCAAGAAAAAAAAAATCTATTTATTTACATTTACTTTCCAGAGAATGTTGCAAGAATCATAACGCCGTGCCAGTTCAAAAGTAAGACATCTTAAAACATAAATTTGATGCAAAATGTTGTATCTTTATACGATATCAAGCAATATACAGATACGACATTTTGCATCAAATTTATGTTTTAAGATGTCTTACTTTTAAACTGGTGCGGCGATAAGCTTTAATAAAATCGTATAAAATTCGCCTAAATATGGTCTTAATTTTGAATGTACGTACATATGTCAAATGAAACGCACCTATTATGTAGCATTATGATGTATTTAATGAAAATGTGTTTAACATTAATGAATCCTTGTCAACCAAGTTTGTGTACAACAACAAAAAATTATTGTTTGTATAAATCAATATAATTTCCTTTAAATAAATATGGAATTAAATTGTTGACACATCGACAATAGTGATTGTTGACATCAAATTGTCAACATGCCCATCCCATGTTCAAATTCATTTTATAACAAATAAAATCAGCGACGATATATCGAATTACATCGCTTAAATTAATATCCGTATAATACATAGATATCGAATGGAATGCTATATAATAAACTCTATAGTCTATATCCCATATCCTCAACTGATTTATAAATTGACACATGATATACTTATCGCATATAATTGACATATACCTGCCATAAAATACCAACATATTGTAACACACTCATGTATTCAATTTGAATGTCTTATTGAAATAATTCTTAAGAATTCAATACAACGGGTGATATATTGTATCAATTTCAAGTGTCAGTATTAATGATTTCTTGCAGGTGCTTGAATTTATTAGACTCAATGAAAATGTATTCTGTATTCTACAACACTACATTTTTTTTTTATTGTATTAATAACGAGATATATATAAGATTTATGTTATTGTAAGAATGATTTCAGTACCTACATAATTGGATGTAGTGTGGTGCGTTGTGACTTGAATTTTCAAAGAGTCATTGATCATTCAAATATACCAATGGAATATTAAATGTTTTTGTTTAAAATTAAAATGGTAACCAATTGTAAATTTCAAATCACTCTTCATTGCCAAATACGTATACTTTTCCATTCCTTTTTATCCTTTTTGATTTTCATTGTTCATTATTATGTATTTTCTACGTTGACTATTGTTATCTGTCACAAAAATAATAATAATAATTAATTTAATTCTATTCACCTATCAAAACATTCTCAAAGTATTTACTATCTACTATAGAATTCTATGGAAATGCCACGAATTACCAAAATACTTTACTTTACTTCAATACGACGTTTCACTCTTGGATACGATCTACCTATCCCTATCTATCTAAAGTAAACGTTAAATTATTTATGCAATGTTTATCGACTCAACTTGATGATATGTATATAAGACAGAAATCTTGTTTAGATATTCAGATCATAAAATGTGTGACGTACTTAGATTGATTAATTATCTTATACTTGAGCGAATCTTATTCAACATCTTTTCCATGTAAATTTAAATGTAGTTTAATATAATACAATACCTGTTGTGCTATTTGTATCTAGGCGAACTTAATTATGTAATAAATTGTTGATTAACTCAATCAATGATGACAAATAGTTATGATGTAAAGTTACAAAAATATAATATTCAGAATTTCCATTTACTAAGTTCATTCTGCTGATTTGGTTGATAGAAGTAATTTCATAAATTGTGACCAAAAATGCATGAAGTTGTTGTGCCAAACAATATAAATCTTTATATTCCCTGGGGGTGGTGGGGTGAACATAATACGGATTATTTAGACATTTTAAAATGAAAAACTCATAAAAAAATAATTTATATTAAAGCCAATGTTTAATTTTAATGGTCTCTTTCGCAGAAAATCTTATCAAATAATATATTGCAGCTATTAATTTATTAGATAATAACAATAAAATTCTGGAAAACTTTAAGTTGTTCCTGAGAAGTTGCTGCAACTGCGATTTTAATTAATTTAATAAATAATTTTGCACATAATACTCTTTCCAAATAAGTACGTACCGCATCATATGGTAACGCAATATATAATTATATATAATTCTTTAGTAAATTGAACATTAAACTGTGGCATTTATCCCATTGATATTGCAGAAATGGTATTAAATTTAATGAAATTTTACCGTTTGATAGAATTAAAATGATTTTAACTACTTATATATTGTAAATTGAAAATTCAGTTGACGTGAAATTTATTACTGGAAATATTATAAAATATATCTGAATAATTCTGAATATTGTGTTAATGAGATTTTGTATATTTAATTATGTTTCAAAATTAAATACCTAGCACTTAATCTACCAATCATAATATTAATAATACACAGTGATTTATTGGACAAAAGTATTCAGAATATTTCAAATGTTCTCTTATCGATTGAACAAAATTGTACAAAAACAAAAAAAAAACATAATGTTACTCAGATTGATGTGGTTTTTTGCTATTTTATGTATTATGTGAAAAATTGCTATAATTTATATTGTTTCGTACACATTAAGATGCTTTAGTCTGCATAAACACAAATAAAATATGTCAACAAATCACCGACAAAATGCTATCTCTGTAAACACACACAAAACAAAAAAAACAATGACCTTTTTGTGTCATTAACAATATATGAACAAAACATAAGTATAAAAGGGTCAGCAGATATTGTTCATGTTTATATTTTTGTTAAATTGTAGAAAAACATATTTCTGATTAATGATAAATACACATTTTTACCGTGCAATTGGTCTATTCCAACTTAACCGCACAAAATAAAGATAAAATACTCTCGCTCTTGACAATAAAGGTGAATAGCAACGAACTGTAATAACGATAGGAAGTAAAAAAATTCATCTTTTATCGACAAAATGAAAAAAAAAAATATAAATAAAAAAAACTGAACACTGATTTGTGTTGTATTTTCATTGACACATGCCATCATTTAACATAAGTATTGTTCCTAGCTATCCACAAAAACGTCTGTACCAAAGCTTATAAGAAAAAAAAAATGTTATATTTTAAAGATAATTTCAGTTACTTTTACACAAAACAACAAAATAAAGAAAAATCAGAACACGCTATATCATATAATATATTTTATAGCTCGTGTTACCACTTACGGTATGCCTCAAACGATTCTTTTTTATTTATTTATTTTTTTTTTTTTTCAAATGTTCATAATACGGATAGATAGACACAGAAGCCTTTTTGTTTGTACTTGACCTTTTTTCAGTTTTCTGGTATATTGTATTTTCTTTTTCTTTCCTCTAGTTTTGGTGGTATCTATATATCAAATTACACTACAATAGTATCAGATTACTCTATGTATTCGAAAAAAAAAAAAAAAACTGGAAACATAGAACGTGACCTGCGGTTTTGTGAACAATGATACTCAAGGGGGGAGTTAGTGTATTGCTATTGTGTATTATATATAAACAAAATAATAATGTAATAATGTAATATACATAAATAATAATACACATTTTTGGTGTTGGTATAGCAATATGGTCTAGTCGATTCTTTAATAATCTACCTATTAAATAGTATTTTCATTTTACCTTAAACACAATAGCAACAAAATAGAAATAATGTCTTTAGCACATGTCGATAATTTTGAACAAAGAATAGGAAATAAACAACAATTTATTCAATTTATATATCCAAAGAAAATAAAAGTCTACAACATATAGTCTTTAGCTGGTATTGATGGTCTCTCACTCAACCTATTTTGCATCATATAACGTATAACGTAGTTATATCATTTTATAAATACTTTATATACATATATAGTTGTATTGTTCACTGTTCAATTCATATTAATAAGAGTCTATTGGAAAATTGTAAATATTTCTTTACTTTTCTGTCAGCACTCCTTAATAATAATACAAAAAAAAAAAATGAAAAATGCAAATTATTATTATTTTTTTTTTTGAGCAGAGGGTAGATATCAAAGTCTCTTTTCAAGTTCTAAGTAATCCATTGGAAAGAAATAAACCTTGGCTACATATAGTTCGTTACATGGCAAAATGAATATTATACTCAATTCTCGTTAAAAGTCTTTTAAGAAATATTTCTCAGAAATATTGTAAAAGCTGAAAATTCACATATTCCCTTATATGTTTCAAACAACATTTAAACGAAGAGATTAATATCTTTGATCTTTGACTATATGTATACAATGGACTGCTAGCGAACTATTATTTATATACATACAAATCAAAAAATAAAATGTGATACCTAGACATAGCTAGACAGGCGACAGTCAAAGCGGGAAACTAAAGAACTATTTTTTTAATAATAATATCCTCTGTAGCATGTCATGCCCCTCATAGTCTATACGGAAAATGATAAAAACTATATTTCTATTCATGAACCAAGAAATAACGAGATAGATAGAAATAGAGATCATGGTCCACAATTTAAAGTGACTGTTAGCAGTCTGTAGTGTTTAACTACACAAATTTAATAAATTATTTTTACAAATTATACTTTATTTTATTTTAACATTAACTTGTGTTATTCTATCGATGGTTATTATCAGACTGGCTTTTGAATAATTCTTAGATTCTTTCAAGTAGTCTCTTGTTAAGTTGTTGCTAGGTGATGTTAGTTTTCTGTTGTTATATTATTACTAGGCTAGGCAAGTCACCACAAGTCCATACCCTTAAAATACTGTTTATGTCTCCGAAATATCTCTATAATTAGTATGAAACTTCTTTTTTTGTTTATCTACAATTATTTTAAGTTAAAATGTCTACGTATTGTAACAAATTAAACAGCAACATTAATTCTTTTCTCCGGGTATTTCAGTCAAAGTTTCAATAAAAAAAAAAACTATTTTTTATATTTTACTCCAACGTTTCGAGGTTTTACTTCTTCGTCAGAGATCTTTTATTGATAATGAAAACAAACTTTCTTTTAACAATAATTTACACTCTTAATTAGCATACAAATATTTACAAAATTATTATCATTTGTTTTAATATCGTCAATTTTAAAATTCTCAATAGTTTTTTTCTATTGAAATTTTGACTGGAATGCCCGGAGAAAAGAATAAATAGTAGATGACGATAATCGGTAAGATAAAATAATGAATAAAAAGCAAAATGCCAAATTAATTTGTCTACGAATGGATTTTATTCAACATCATTATAATTTAATTAATATTTCTCTTATTTATTCTATATACAAAGAAATATGAATGCACATTCATTTGAATGTATGATAGCGTAGATAAACACGTAAACAATGAAATGTGCCATGCATATATTAATTATTAATCCCTTAATGATGATGATGATTAAAATTTAAAGAAAAAAAAACACACATATTAAATGCGAATTGAACAAGCAACAATATAAGTAAACAAATAAGTATGAACGTATATACAAAACTGTATGTATATTAAATATATAGGTACGTAAAAAGCTCTTATTGTTGCAACCGCCCAAAGCTTAAAATAATATAGCATTTATACATTTATCCGCTTATCCGTCTTAAATAGAGCATAAATGCAAACGTTACAATAAAATAACACATAATCAGTAAAATAAGTACAGCACACACATTTCTATTGTAGGTACATATTTTGAAAATAAATAAAGAAATACTAACTGGTGTTTTCGTACATTTGTTATATAACCAACACTTCGGTTACTAGTTAGTACCTACTTTACTTTACTTTACTTTACTTTTATTTTATTTTATTTATTTATTTATTTTTTTTCGTTTTTTTGTTTTTACTTTTTTTAAGCTATATGTGTTATTTTACATTATTTTTATTGCCTACATACTTTAAACTTTTCGAATGATGGTTTGTACTTTTTCATTTTCTCTGGTTTATATTTTTCTCTCGTCTTTTGTTTCCATATTTTGTTTTTTCTTTTATTTTAAAAAAGTTCTGACTTAGTTTTGAAAGCTTATTATGAGGATTATATTTTTATTTTTATATTTTCTAACTTTTATGCGATTTAGAAAAATTTGAATTTGTACAAATTATTAGGTAAGCGAAATAAGTCATAAACTTTCACATTTATATCGAAAAACGATAAAAAAAAAAAACAAAAAAAATGTCCCAAATCAAAAAGTTCATAATTGAACGCCTGCTAATTTAAAGTTTTCTTCTTTTTTTTTCGTTTATTTGTTTTTTTTAACGAATTTAAAACTGTATTTAATAATCTTATTTTCCACTTCGCATAATCATTATTTTGTGTGAAGAACTGAACTCATGTACACAGCCACAGACTGAGTTTCGGTATATAAGCGCCATAAAACCAAAGAAAATTTATATGGTTTTATGGTTTGTTATACAACAATATATCGCTTACAGCCATACCATACTGCCTCTGTGCACATTAACTGTAGTTATATTTATATTTATTGGTATAGTTTGAAAAGCTTTAAAAGGATAACTTTTGAGCGAAGAAACGCAAATGAGCTGTCACAATAATAAATCCACTATTAAATAATGGCATTATTACGGTTGAACTAAATTCACATATAAAATCCAATTAAGAGCAAAAATGTTATTAACACAGTTTTTTTTTTTTTTTATTATATTTTTGTATTTGTCTATCTGTAATTTTGAATAATAAACCAAAACAACAACAACAACAAACAAAATACAGAGAAAAAAAAATGTAATAAAATAAAAAGAAAGAAAATGACCGGAGTCACAGACCATTAGAGAAATTTTTTCTACAAAATTCATATATAAAATTTATTGATAAAAAGAAAACTCTAATTAATGTAGAAATTATGACCTAAATTATTTAAAATAATATTAAATTGTATTTTTTTTTATTTTTGAATTAAATAATAATTGCGCAGTGCAGCTAATAATTTTAATTTACTCATAGAAGATTGTATTAGAAGATTGTAGCGAACATCAAGTAGAAATGTTTTCACGCAGCCAATGCAAACAAAATGAGTCAAAATAATTTTGTATATGACACAAAATGCATCAAAATTAGTTTTGAGAAACAGAACATATAGCATATATTTTGATAAGACACTTGGTTTTATTGTTTCGGTAGCAGCACTGCGCTTATCAAAACACTAAGAAAAAAACCAAATAGTTAATAATAAGATATTTTCTCATTAAATGTTAACGAATTAACGATTTCGAATAAATCTAATTAAAAGTTAATTAGATGATTTCGTTTATTTAGCAAACGAAATGTGGTCATTATCGACTGTGGCATTATATCATTTTCGTTGAATTATTTGTAAAGGTATTAAATATCCATAAGCGAAAAAAAAAACCTTTTTCAGTCACGGAACCACGCGCTATTTTCTCTTAGAATTTTTTTTTTTAGATTTTCTCTAAAGCTATTCTCTTAAGACTAATGCATAAAATGTGGATTGAATAAATTTTATAAAATATATATATATTTTTTTTTTGTTCGCAATTTGATCTAAATGATGAAGCTATCAAACAGATAAACAGCATATTACAATGTAATAATACATATTATACATATAGAAAAAATATATATATTCGAATTCAGTAAAATCAATAGGTTCTGCTTAAACTATACTTATATGTTTATATGATAAGTTTTTGTTTGTTTGTTAAAGCTTTTACAACATTCGAAAACTATATGGTTGATGCCACAATTTAAGTTTAATGTTGGTTTATATTAATTTGATACCTTATATCAAAATTTCCATGTAAACTGTAATCAAATAATGACCACATATATTGCTATAACCGTAATATTTACATCCATTCAAAATTCTAAACTAAAACTTTATCGTCTCTATTGACTTTTAATGTGAGAATTTAGAAATTGTACATTGTACTTCTACAGTGTACGCAGAGAGGTCTGCATGGTATACCAAACTACCAGAAAATTTTGGAAAAATAAAAACGGTATAAAAATATACCAGAGAAAAAAATGGTATAAAAATATACCAAAAACAAATCGGTATAAAAATGTACCAGAAAAAAAACGGTAGAAAAGTATATTATATGTTTCCACAATTGGTCAAAAATCAGATTTTATTTAAAAAAAAAGTTATAAAAGTGGATTATTATTGGTAAAATAATTTCATAACGAGTAAGAATTATTGGGATATGAAAGTGGGAAAATTTCAAATTTAAATAACAAACGACTTATAGTTGATCTTGTAAAGGGTTTCCATTTTAGTAAAAAAAAAATAATATAAACTCCGGTCTGCTCCCATTCCTTTTGGGTGTGGGGGTGATTTCATGTTTTTTATATAGATATATAATAAAAATAATGGATAACTCTCACAGTTTTCAACCAATTTTATTGTTTTTTTATTTTTTAATATACGCACAAATAGATGGACTATATGAAAAAAATGAAATCACCCCCACACCCAAAAGGGGTGGATGCAGACCAGAGTTTATACTTTTTTTTTTCTTTTTTTTTCTAAACGCTTTTAGTGATTTTATGTATTTATACCGTTTTATTTTCTGGTATATTTTTATACCGTGAATTTTTTCCGTATATTTTTATACCAGGTTTTTTTCCTGGTATGTTTTTATACCAGATTTTTTTTTATGTATATTTTTATACCATTTTTTTTCTCTGGTATGTTTTTATACCGCTTCTTTTATCTGGTAATTTGGTATACCATGCAGACCTCTGCTTTTACAGTGCTTATGTGTATTTATGTATTAGTTATATGATGCAAAAGCAGTATAAACCTCTAGCCCCATATATCGAATTCATTGCTAGTACATCTATATATATCTGGAATAATAATAAAAATAGGTGCTGGATAACCGAATGATTTTATGAAATCTGATAATTACTGAAAAATTTGCTTCACTTCTACATCGATTCGTAAAATATATCCAACTAATTTATCATGTTTACTATAAATTGGGTTGATAGAGGTACATACCATTTTTTTTTCACAACCTATACCATGCCAGGCCAATGATGAAGCATTTTATTTGAATTGATGTGCATTTTATATTTTTATATTCATTATTAGATGCTTAACGTGTTGTGATGTGTCCATCAATTCAAATATTATATTAATTTATACTTATACATGATATATATATTTTGCTCACTTATTAGTAGAGGTTTAGAGATTAATGATTAATTGCTTATTTCGAATAAATCTAAACGAATAAACAATAATAAACAAAAAAAAAATACATCACCTTTTAAAAGTTACAAATCATTTTCTACAATCAAATGTATCTCATTTCAAATATTTTGCAGTGACATGAATTAAATTGAAATTGTGATCTTGTAAACAATATTTTTTTTTCCCTTACTTAATGGTTTGTTGTAAAAACAAATTCGCCAATTAATTTAAATCTGATATTTAAATAATTTTTGTCATTTAGTTTAATGCAAATGTGATGATTGATTAGAATTTCAAGACCCTTACAAAAAAAAAAGGTATGGATTTTATTTTCCTATAAATATTTCCGAATAATTTGTATTCAATACGGCTTCATTTTTTGGATGACACAATAGACACATTTTGATATTGAAAAAAATAGAAAAAAAATCCTAATAAGAATAACATTCTGTAAACCGCAATCAATTCCCATCAATCAATATCGATCTTGTTTCTACGACAATCAACCCATAATGTACGAATAATTTAATAGAAATTCTTTATAAATATTATTTTTATCAATTCCACGCACATATTTTCATTTATACACTATAGTGTCAATACATTGGTTACATTGTTTCGTATTATATTGACTTGACTTAATTAAATTAATAAAAAAAATAGAAAATATATATATACGTATACGAATATATAAGATAACATAAATATTTAGATTTTTTGTTTACATCTTCAAACGAAAACGCTTACGAGTTAAATTATATTTATAAATGGCATTTTGAAAAAAAAAAACAAAACAATTCTGCGTTGGTTTTCATATATTAAATATTAACAACCCTAGTGTAAAAATATACATTAAAATACGTATTATGTTGTATAAATCGCAAAGTATACTTTTTAGAAATATAAACTTGGGCCCTGTTTCATAAAAGTGACAATATGTCAAAAATTGCGACAATTTGTCAATTTTTAAATATTTTGTTACAAGTTATCGTTTCATTAAAAAAGTAGGTGTGAATTCACAGTAACTAAAAATGATGTATTGTTACAGCGCTTTTGACATCTCAACTTGAAAGCTCGGTGTCAAAATGCAAAATTCGCAT
>JAABKK020014271.1:0-21251 GCA_011634745.2 Catotricha subobsoleta
CTCATCATCATGCGTTAGTAAAACTTGCAGACATATTTTTGACATATTTCTGTTCTATAGTACATATTCTTTGCTTTGGTTGAAAATAAAACATTTCATTTATCGCAAGTTACTTGGATCTCAATGGCATCGACATTCTCATCATCAGTTAAAATGTCATCGAATGTAATTTTAAAACTATTACATTTAGAACTGACTATAATTTTACCAAAAGAGTCAAAACTTAAAAAATCAATATTCACAATAGAACATGTCTAAAGCGTAAAAAAAAAAAAATAGGCTTAGTCAGAACTGGCGGCTTGACACTTAATTTTATTATTTTTAAAATGAATAGTTAACCGTAAACCATATTTTATTACTATTATTATTTTCTTTATTAATCAATAATACTTTCAATTAATCAGAACTATTCGCATAAACATCAACACAAATTACTTTTTTTTATAAATAAACATCAAAAAATTGTGAATGTTTCATATAATTAAATGTCAAACTGTCAGATGTGAATAAGCCTACCTTTTTTTTGTATTTCACGGGAAACTTATTTGGCCAGTTCGCCCCTTACAACAACGGATAGTTTATTTGATTATTAAAGTTGATCAATAGAGTTTATTCGTAATCAACATTATAGTTTATAGCATTTTGTAAACTATTATTATATATTATTATGTTTTTAATCAATACCTAACCATCAAGAACATTTTCAGTTGTTTGAACATTTGTTAAATACTATTTAATTTAATTTAATTTAAAAAAAAAAAAATCTACTACTTTTTAAACACCATATTGATTTTTATTATTGATTTATTCATTAATTCTATTTCAATTCACTTTTTATCAATTTCGGTTTGTAGCCAATGAATTGGTTGACATTTTTTTTTTTTTGTTTAATTTGCGTTTTAAATATTTATAGGAGATACTATAAATGTAAGTATATAGTTGTATAAAATGAGTAGTTGCTATTTTAATCATTTTTATTTTTGCGTAGTTGCTTTTTAAATATAAATTTCAATAAAACCCAGTAGAAAATACATTTAAATTACGATGAAAAAAAAAAATAATTCTATTGTTAATTTATAAAAAAATAATACTTAATTCTGTGGGAAATTTGAAATTTATTTTACTATAAAATCTTTAATTACATTTAACAAAAAAAAAACAAGACAAAATGCTATAAAAGCCAAGGTCAGTTGCATAGTTTTTAAATTTTTATTTATGTTTCTTTAAAATTATTTATTAATGACTTCATTCTCCCAAAAGCTTTTCACACACAAAGTGTATCCAAGACTGTGCACCATAAATTACTTTTTAGTTAAAATGACATTTTGAACTCTTCACTTTTCTTTATAACAATATGACATTCTTACTGCAAATTACATTCCTGAATTTATAATCTTTTTAACAATTTATTTTGCCGTCAGTAGTAATTGTAGTTCAATTATTATTTTATTCATCAATTGATTTCTCTGGCTGTAATTTTCTATTAGAGGAAGCATAATAAGAAGTATCTGTCTCCAAGGGCTTAAGATTTACCTCAAAAAAGTATTGATACCATGAAATTTAATGATTGTTGAATAAAATTTGTTACAAAACACAAATTATCTACATATATAGCAAAGCGGAAAACATTTCTATTCATATAACATCCCGTTTCAGTAGTAAGTTAATTTTACATGTGTTTTAATTAATATAAACTATAATAATTACAATTGATTTGAAATAACATTTAGTTTTCATATTATTAAAACACTGTATGCCATTGTCATAAAATAAAAGATCCAATATAATAGACAACCCACGCTAAATGACATCAAACATAAAAATGAACGGTGACATAATTTCATTAAATAAACCAAAAGAATACGATTAAAATAGGATATCATCTGTTTGTTAGCACTATTTTTTTTTTATATGTAAATGCTATATCAATAAAACCAGAAGACTCATCGAAAAACATAAAACAAGACAATAACAAAAAATGAAAAAAAACGAAAACACTTGTATTATTTAATTTGAGTTGTATCAGTTGCAAATACTGAAACAAATATCTACTAGATACAAAAGCTTTGTTTATGAATTATGTTAAAATGTACAATATACAATTAGATATTTTCGTCAACTAACAAAACATCATTCATTTTCCATTCATTACAAGAAATATAAGTGTATTCCTTTGCTGCTTTAAAATTTAACTTAAATAAACGAAATGAAAAAAGAAGAAAATCTATTTATATGCTTTTAACTCTATTTTTAGTATTATTTTATATTTCTCTTCTTTTAATTTTAAATTGAAACCGCACGAAAATTAGAAGAAAATAAAACTAATTTATCATATTTATCAAAATTAAGTAAATTTATATTTATATCTATAACTATAAATCACATAAAAAAAGAAAGAAAAAAAATGAATTGCATAAAGCAATGAATGATTGGAATTTTTTTTCTAGTAGTAATAAATATTTATTCATACATTCATTGAAAAACCAATTACTTTAAAACGAAAAAAAATTGTGTGTGGCATTGCAATAAATTTTATAATTAAATTACATATGTATCATGATTTTTCTTTCATTTTGTTAATGAATTAAAAGAATAGAAAAAAAAATGCAATGATTTTATTGAAGCTCCAAAAGGTTGTGTCATTGCTTTAGTTAGGTGAAGACATGAAGCAATAAAATCATGATATTGTCCACTAATCAATATAATAACAGACAAGGGGAGTATAAATTCATTTTGACCGTCAATGAGTATTTTTATTAAAAAATATTGTTTGTACTTTCACACTACGAATAATAGGGGAATACAAAACAAAATCACACATACACTAGGTTTACATTAGACACTTAAATATGGTCCCTTAAATTTGTAAATGGGGACAACTTCTAAACGGATGATCATATGTGAAAAACACTTATGAGTAACCCTAACTTATTTTTGACGGTGAAACTTTTCCCTTTAAAATGTATACCCCTAAAACCACCCTCTAAAAACTTTTAATGTATATTTTTTCCAATTATTTTTTTGCACTAAACTTTTTTTGGGGATGTTTTTAATGGTGTACATTTTATGAAGAATTGTTGCACCATCAAAAATAAGTTGGGGTCACTCATAAGTATTTTTTCCATAATGATCATTCGTTTAGAAGTTATCCCCATTTACAAATTTAAGGGACCATATTTAAGGGTCTAATGTAAACCTAGTGGTAAACAGATAAGGGTTGTAGGTGGATCAAAAACTTCCTAAATATCTGGAACTTCATTTATGAAGAAAGTATATAAACAAAATATAAAAACCATATTGACCATGCATGACATAGTTATACACTATACATGGTGTCTTAAATAAGATAATTTCATATCTCATATTCTTTTTTTTTTTTTGGTAAAAATCGCATTTTACAGCAAGTAAAAACTATTGGACTGGTCTCGAAATTTTAAAATTTTATTATAAATAACTCGAGAACGGATTAAGATGAATAACATACCAGCAAAGCAAATGCAGATTTTTACGTACACTGATAAAACAGTATAGGAACGGCAACAAATGTCGTTCTAACTAGTGTATGAAACAAATTTAAAAAAATGTATATATCTATATCATCTTACCTGAAACACCATGTATGTAAAACGAATAGAACTTATAATTTAGAGTTAAAATAATTTGTTTTGATTTGTGTTATCTTAATTTAATGTATGTGAAATTTTCTATCTTGCTTATTTTTAAATTGAAAATCGAAAAGCAATAAATAAATTATTCAAAATTTTCTCAGAATGTTGAGCAGTAAAATGAATTTGCAGGCACCAAGGCAAAGTAAATATAGCGAAAATGTGTTTATAAGTTTCAGTATGACGCCATATAAAATATGATATTTATAAAATAAGTTTAAATAAAATATGTCACGCTTCTAAATCTAAATTCTATAAAAACGAAACATTTATTTTGGGATAAAAACAGAAAAATTTCAACCTATTAGAAACATTAAATAGTTTTGAAATTGTCCTACAAAAATAATCTTGTTGACAAAATAGAGCATAAAAAAAATAATTATTTGGTTTTATTTTATATTTATGTTTTTTTTTTTTTTACAATTGTTTAAATATCAATCAAATATAAATTGCACGCTTATTTCAAATTCTAGTGAAATTAAACGAAAAAATTTATGACAAAAATTTTCAATATTCACATTCATTTAAATTTCGTACAATTTCTTGATACTGTTGTTCTCGTAATTATGAAGCAGATTAAATATTCAAGAAAATAATTTAAAGAAAAATAGTTTTTAATTTTAATAATTTCGTAATTAAATATGTAATAAAAATGCAATACTTACACAATAAAATATATATTTTTCCTATAATTATGGAATTTTTCGATATTATCAACAAAAAATTTCTATTGACGTTGATCATTACTAAACTATTAAAAATCAATTTATCCTTTGACTTTGTTTTTTTTTTTTTTATGTATAAATTATTGATGCAATAATGCGATCATTATCAAAATAACATTCTTTACAGTAATTATCTTTAGAAAAAAAGAAAAATAATATAGAAATAATAATAGATTGTAATAACAATCATTTCAAGCGATTATTATTTTTATTGTTAAACATTATTATTATATTTTTACTTATCAATGTCATGAATCGCTTGTTTCTGAATTCTATATTCGTCTGTACAAATAAATTTACCTACTTACATATTTTTTATTTTTTTTTCATATATATTTATTTATTTTTCGATACATATTTGGCGCATACGACAGTCTAGAATTACAACAAACATTATTAATACAAAAAAAGAAGTTTTTAATTTGAGTAGAACTGGGAGAAAATTTTTACCATGCAAAAACTGGAAAAATAAAGAAAGAAATACAAAAAAATTGAAAAAAAAAATTCATAATCGTCGAAACATCAAAATTATATACATAAAATATGATTGATGAGGGAGGATTCGATACAATCAACAACAACAAAAAACTCTTCGTTTTTCTTCTTATTGTAATTATATTGCAAATTCAAATAAATCAATATTGAACGAAATTGAAATATAAAACATCCTCAAAGTTATGTTGATGTAGTGTGAAAACAGTTTTCGCTAAAAAAACATACCTATATAGAGGGCTAATGAATTTTTTTTATTTATGAGAATTAATTAATTGATATTTCTTCGAAATTTATAATTGTAAAATTCATTTGAAACTATTTGAAAATTGTTTTATGTTTGAAAATAATACCTATACCTCTTATATGTGACCTACCTATACCATTCGACTATGACATCACAAATGAATCTTTATTCTTTTTTATTTATTTAATATTTTTGTATTTTATTTATATTTATTCTGTTGAATCTAGCAAAACCACACATAATAATTATTAATTAACATAAATTATTTATAAAAAGTAAATTATGTACTCCATTATTTATATATTATGGTTGTTTGTTATCTGTGGCGAACGCTTACTCGTCAGATGTTTCAAATTCTTTATAATATTATTTATTCATTCAGGACGATATATGATTCAACATAACATTTATATTCTACATATTTAAATCTAATAATATTCAACAATGTGGTAGAAAATTATGAAACAAATATAATAATAATAAAATATAACGTGGACGCATCCATAATATCGTTGATAGAGTGATGGTGGTGAAACAGTGAAATCGTTGATGGTTTGAGGTTGAACAATGAACAATTTACATATTTATTATTATTATATTATGTGGATGAAATTATTAATAAAAACAGTAAATAAGGGTTATTCAAACATATTTTTTTTTTTTTTTCATTTTGTTTTATTTTGTTTCGTTTCGTTTCGTTTCGTTTGTTTGTTTTATTTTTGCATCGTCCATTGTTTAGATTTCTGTTTATTTATATTAAGTTTTTCTCTGATCATGATGACTTTTTGTATTATTTGGTATTGATTTCAAGTTTGTTTTTATCGTAATAAGGGCAAATAGTTTAAATAGTTCAAATAAAAGAAAATTAATCCAATACCAAATGTTAGCTTAAGGTATTAGGTATTTATTGTAAAATGAAATCAACGTAAGTAAAACATATATTGGAACATCTGGGAATAAGTTTTATTTTAGGTATACATATCTTGTTGTCATAAACAGATAGTCTAATAGATTGAAAGGATAAGCTTATAGAAACTAACCTAAATAATATTAACCATAAGATTATACAGCACAGATGAACATATATTTCTAGAAAGTTAAACTCTTTAATATATCAGAATCAATTCAAAAATAAAAAAATTAACAAAATTAACAAACCAAAAACATCTGGTCTTCAATAAACTATTAGTTTCACAATAAAGAGTTTCTGAAAAAAAAAAAAAAATGAAGAAAATATATACGTATCTCAAAGCAATATAAATGTTGATTGTTTGATTACAGTGCCCTTTTGTGGTTATATATTTATAGTTAACTATTTCGTTAGACATTTGTTGGATTTTATTTTTATGTGGAAATGTGAAGTAGACGCACGCAACCCAACCCAACTGAATAACAGCAACAATATTAACAACAACAACTATAAGCCCATAAATATATATATATATATATTTGGTCGAGCACCCTCTAAATATAGAAATCTTGTTTTTGTTTTCTTTCGTCATTTTATAGTTGTAGGTGTATCGTATCGTAGTTATTGAAATTGTTACGACTCGCGTTACGGTCGCCAATTTATAAGTTCCAAACCCTAAAGCATTAATTCTTACTAAACTGAATATAAATATTTAATTTTTTCTTTACTTATTTTTTTGTCGTATTTTCTTTTGTTATGTATATTGTGTTGTGTCACAAAATAAAGGTTTTATGTACAATAATTTCAATACGAAATACTTAAAAATTTAAAGTACTTAATCGTGCTTTATGCGAATTCATGAAGAAAAACATTGTACTTTTATTTTATTGTTATTTAAACTGATATAAAAAATTGTTGTAAATAATATTGAATGCGTTTTTTTGTTATACCATATATTACTTACTTTTCTTTCGTTTTTAGATGACGATTCATTTGCATCGGAACGGGACGCTCAACCAACTGATGATCATATAACAACATTTGTATTTAACGCACATCATTCATTGGCTATTGAAGCACAACGTGAACGTCTTCCCATACGCAATTATCGCGATAATATATTATATTGTTTAGAACAATACCAAACATTGGTGCTGGTTGGCGAAACTGGTTGTGGAAAAAGTACTCAGGTGCCACAGGTTAGTATTATATGTTTTCATTATTCTGTTTATTTGTAATTTTCTTTTAAATATGACGACGTTCATTAATTTAAATACGTATATAAAATAAACTATTCTCAGTACGAACATAAATTACCTGTATGATTTTATTCGTTTTAAATTTCGGTTAGCAAATGTATTAGAAGAAGACAACGAAAACCTGTGGCTTTTAATCGATATATTTGAATGAAATCGTTGGTTTCAATAGCCAACGCTTTCAGCTCAGATATACACGAAACCAATAAAAAAAAAAAACAAAAAATAATTGAAAAATCGTTGATTGTGGTTATTGCTTAAAAATTAAATTACCACCAGTACTATCGAATTATTAAATGTAAAACCATAGTCTGGGACGATATACGTTTGTTTGTGGTAGACCAAGAAATTATTAAGCTTTTATAATCCAACAATCAATGGCGATTTAAAAAAAATATTTACCTCGCGCCAATGACACTAATATACAATCAATAGAAATTTCGTATTCATTTTCACAATTTTAGATTGATAAATTGATTGAATGTATGTCAATTATAGGAAAAATCGTGATAGTTAAATAATTTTATTTAACATTATTCAAGGTAAATTTTATAAATGGCTGTTGTTAGTTAAAATCATGTCTGTACCAGTCAACTTAAATATTAATAATTAATTACAGACCTTCTATAATAAAAATAAACACGTCATATTTTAGAAATAATTTATAATTCTCTAAATACCTATTAAAATATAATTCATAATAAATAAAAAATTAGTTACTTTTCATAGCCCTTAATTTAAAAACAGAAATGCACTTAAATTAAATGTGAATCTATTTTAAACAAAACATAACTGCCATTTACACATCACATTATTTCTATTATATTATTTTATATACCTATATGCTGTGCACATATTCTATGGCAAAACATTTATAGATAAACTATAATATATACAATATGATTGTAATGATGATATTTATTTAACAAATTATGGTTTTTCTCTTCAACCTATGTGCGACATTTAATATTTACCAAGATCAAACATTAAACAGACCACTGTATGTATTAAATTACGTACGAAAATTAAATCATTATCATATATACGCTACAATATAAATTCTCTGTGTTATTTTTGACATAACTTGATAATTCAAATGACGATAAGCATTTTTTTTTCTTCATTCGAATAGTTACTAAAAGCAATGCAACATATGATACACCAGAGACAGGCGTTTCCATAATATATGTTTTCCATTGTATTTGCACTGCATAAAAAGCTTTTCTGATTACGAATGCAGCAAGCGATTGTGCAACATAAATGGAATAAAGAAAAATTTGTATATATATATAAATTAACTGGGCAGTGAATGTGAATTGGTGATGTTTAAAAACGTTTTCATTAAATTCTTTTTTAGACTACATGTCTAGTTAATAAGAAATTTCCACTCACCCACATGAAGCTATTTAATTTCCTATCAATCTATTATTTTAAAGATTTTTGTTTCTTTTTCCTTTTGTGTTTTTTTTTTTTTTGACATAATACATTTATTTGCTCAGTAAGAACATATAATTAATATAAATTTACATTAAACATTATTTTAAAAACAAGTGTGAATAATTTAACTGCAAGAAAGTAAGTTCTTATACTGAAATTGCAATATTAACGAATTTGATATGTTTTATGTATAAATATCACGTTTACTGCAATTTTAAAATGTGACTATCGTGCTTAGTGCTGGAAAATATAATTCAATAATACATACATAGTAATTTTAAGAAGTAAATAGATTTTTTTTTTTTTTTAAATAAATTAATAGATATTTTTAGCACAATTTCAATTCATAAAAATATATTTCTAAGACGTGTTTGTTTATATTATTATTATTTAAGTTATCGAGAAGATAAAGCCGAAAATAGAATAGATATAGTCTATAATTAATTTATTTGCACTAGATGTTTGTCCAAATATACTACGCTGTCGAATTTGATTCAATAGCCAAGTGCATAAAAGTTTTTTTCTTTGTTAACCGAAGCCAATTTCTATTGAACGATATTTATGGTCGAAAATTAAGAGTTATAATGAATAATAAAACTTAATTTGGTATTCGAATTCATATTGAAAGCAAAATGACATAAATTCGACTATAGGATTACAGTTAACCACTGAAACATTTATAGTTTTCGAAATAACCAAAAATAAATAAATATATATTTTAAATTCTATTTTTACAAGAATTGACAAAAACAATTAAAAAAAAATTGATTTATTTTTCATCTGTTGTGTTTCAGATGCTGTGGTGGTACATGCTTTTTAAATTTATCTAAACTGAATTAAAAGAAATACAATTAAAAATATAAAAGAGAATTTATATGAGATGAAACTATAATAAATCAATCTATGTGTGTTGTAAAAGCAAAGAGAAAATCAAGAAGTGCTACAAAATCAATTTCTTTTTAAAAAAAAATATTTTGAGGTGAGAATCGTTTGGAAATGTTTTTTTTTTCTGTGTCTTTTATTGTGCGTAAAAATATAATTTAAAAATATATATTTATTTGTATTTTCAATAAATTAGTTCAAAAAAGAAAAAAACCAAACAAAACAAAACAAAACATCTACGTGAAACGCTATACCGCTGTGCTGACACAAAAAACAAGATGATTGGTCCCAGTTCGTATATTAGCAAATTTCTGCTAACCATCCTATTCTTAATAATTTTGTGGTACATTTACATGGATGTTAGTTTATATTTGCGGATACAAAACTATCCAGTCGAACGAAATTATCATTTTAATGACACCACAATGGCATCTTTATTAATAAAATCTAGCGATACATACAATAACAACAATATCAACAATAATAATAATATTGAACGAGATCCACATACTATCGGCATCGGATCATCATCGTCATCATCATCGTCATCGATATATTCATCATTAGTTAATTACAATATTTATCTACCTCCATCAACACCATATCTTGATCAACGTGGTGGTAGTATCAACAGTAATAATAATATACGAAAAACAATAAATTATGAAGATGTTACATGGATATCATGTGATTTAAATCCTTTGTGTCATGTAACCGTCAAAGCGATTCTATTGGATCATACAAATCATTATTTATTTGCGCCAATGGCAACATTATTTGACAATGTCATTGGATTTTCCCGATCAACTTTTATAACCGCCAATATGATATCATTCTTTCATGTATTTGTGGCAATATTATCGGGACGTTTTATAGCATCCGATAATTTAGGTTATCGTCGTTTGGGTGTAGTTTTATTCCAATTTCGTACATTTTTGGATGATTTAGATGGACATGTGGCACGCCAGAAAAAACACATACGTGGTGAACGTTCTGAAATCGGTACAACTGGTTATTATATTGATGGTTTATGTGATGCATTAGGTTGTGTTGCATTAATGCTTGGTGTATTTGTACATTTAAAAAATAATCCACCGCGACGTGGTTATACACAATTACAAGCCATTTTACCAACCACAACTGAAACAAAAAATTCGTCCGAAACTGGTGTTACATATAAAGTCAAAGTGACAACAAAAAAGGTAGCTCGGAAAATATTATGCTTTTCTGGTCAATTGTTACTCAGTTCAACTGGCTGGAATCGTTATATAGCATTGTATCAAGATATGTTAGAACGTAATGATGTTACACAATCACAATATAAACGACAAAATTACATTTTCAAATCGGAATGGTTTTTTAGTGTTGCGTGGCTATGGCGTGTATTTAATGTTCATGCGCTATTACATTGTTTATTATTAAGTATATTTTGCGATAAACTTTGGGAATTTTTACGAATGATACAATATGCTGGTTTTGTTATTCTATTAATTATTATTTGTATAACCGAAATGCATGTACTTGAGGTGAAAAATTTTATATTTAATACCTTAACCGGCAATAATACGGCATTGTGATTCTTGTTGATATTATAATATATATAAAGCATTAATAACTATTAAAAAAGAAAAAATTATGTAAAATGATCTTTATTTATCTCAATTTAAGTCTAGAATTACAAAAAGAAAAATGAGAAAATATTTGTTTATTACTAAAAAAAAAAGAAGAAATATATAAAACAAAAACAATTTGTGTGAAAATTTTATATTTTTCTATAAATAAATAAATCTATATCTAATCAAATCAACGTGAAAATAAAAAAAAAATCTTTGCCATATTTTTGATGTACGAATTTAGTTTTAAAACATGTTGAATGTTGTATTTGTATATTTAAATGAATTGTTTGTACAAAAGAGTAAAATAAAAAAATCATAATATTATTTATTAGTTAAAACAAAACATAGTCAAGAGGAGAGCAAATTAAAAAAAAAAAAAAAAAAAAACAAATGATATTTTTAGTATGTTTAATTATAGTCGAGTCGAAGGATGAGCTAAAAATATAATAATATTTTTTATTAATCAATTTATATTTAATTTAATCAATAATATTTTTGTGTCTGTCGCGCACTTGCAGATGCTTTAAATCACAGAATTTTTTAATTAATTTATTAATTTTGAGTGCATAATTAGATGTGTAAGCAAAAACTTTTTCGGAATTCAATTTGTTTAATATTTATGCGATAGATTTGAAAGAGGAAATTTCAATTATGATATAGCCACTATAAAATATATAATCAACATTCCGCAAACTTTTTCATTTAACAAATTAAATTTCATCTTAATTTTATTTCACCATCAACCAGGAGTCATTTAAATTTTATATATGTTTATGGAAATATGGGGAAAAACAACTCATATAATTTAAATATATGTAAAATGTTAATGGTGAAAAGTTCATGGTCGGAAATATTTGGATACAATAATAAAAATTTATTTTTCAAAATCATAAACCATTCCGAAACATAGACTTATTTCCAATTTATTTAGAATTTTCATTGTATACTGGTGAGTGATGTTCTTTAGATTATAAATTTGTTAAATTATTTTTTATTTATTTTGTAATGAATATCACTAACTAATAAGTCAGAAATATATGTAAATCAATGTAAAAAATCTGCAAAATAATTTATTGTTCGAATATCTTGTTTTCCGTTTACAAATGTCTTATTTATAGACAAGTAAATATATTTGTTTATTTATTATATATTTTTGTTAGTTCATAATTAATGCTCCAACTTTCAAATGTTCAATAAACGTATATATCGGAAATGTTTTAAATAAAATCTGAAACGAAAAGTATAAATAATGCTCATGATGTTTAATAACAATTGTTCATTGCAAATACTATTTGAGGACAGTTAGAAAAGTGTGAATCATAATATATTTTTTTTTTTTTTTTAAATTGTGAAAAGAAAATTAGCCATATTTAAAAATAACAAAAATCATTAAAGTAAAAATGCACCATTTTAATAATAATAATATAAAGTTTAACCCATAAATGTTTTTTTTTTCTTTTAGAAAAAATGTTAATGGAAAATGAATATTATATTTAGGATAATTCCACGGCAACATGTAACAGACCGGAACCAGTAAACATTTAGTAGCTCTTGAATTAAAAGAGCTACAAAGCTAAATGGCAGCTTAATTCTGTGAAAATAATCTTTCGAAATTGAGGTCGAAAAGTTTTGTAGATCTTTTGGTTTAAGAGCTATTAAATGATTGCTGGTTCCGGGTCATTACATGTTTCCGTGGGATTACCCATTAACGAATACTTATATATTTTGTTTTAGTTGTGCAAAACTGTTTTGTTTGTTCTTCCAGGAAATATTATCAAAAATAAAAAAGTAAACTAAAATATTTATAATTATTGTACTATAATTTTATTTACTATATTCTAACAGTCTTCACAAACAAACATAAATTAAATAAATATATATAAATATATGTATTTTATATATATAAAAAAAAAAGAAGGAAAATTGATGTTAAATATTTTTGTTAACAAAAGAAATGAAAATATACCTTCGAATATAATAATATTTTTTTAGCATTTAAGTTTAACTATCATCTAAAAGCATTTATTTAAGTGAACGGATAACGTCTATGATTTAATTTTACAATTTATAAATTCTTATTAAGATCATAGTTCTTGCCAAAATTATTAATTTAAAGTTTATTAAATATTAATTTAAATCTAAATCTAGTACTAAAAATAAAAAAAGAAAACAAAGAATGAAAACTAACTCGAAATCTTGATTTATTAACACTATTCCATAGTAATCTCATTTATACAATAATTTTAAATAAAATTTACAAAGTCAAATAAAAGAGTTTCTTACAGACTTAAAAAAAAAAAGAAATAAAAATCTCAGTGGTGTTTATTTATAAATAGAAACACTTGTGGTCTACCAGTATATCGATAGCGTATACTTTGAAAATAGGTTAACCCAAAATGGTTTAACCCATTTTCAAGTTAAGCCGTCCGATATTTGTTATTTTATAAATTTATATATTTTCAAAAATTAATAAATGCAAATATAATTAATGTTATTAAAGTTCCAATCAAAATATGTTATTAAAATACACTGAATTTGGCAAAAGTTTATGAAACTGTCTAACGGTAAATGGTATTGAAATAAAAATGTTTGTTATTTTAAGTTAACAGCAATTTTTTTTTTTGTTTGAGAGTTTTTACACTTAATAAAAAGTTTTAAAAGTCAAATTGATGGTTCTTCGAAAGAGTTTTGTAACTAATAAAAAAAAAAGTCATTCTGTGGTAAGGATTTACGACATTTTAATAAAATATTTACAAAATAAATAAAAATGCGATAATGATCAGAAGAATTTAACGATAGTGGAATTACAGAATCTCAAATTTGTGTCTACTTACCTGACTCAAAAGAATATTGTATTTAAAGTAATTTTGAAAGAATCCTCATAACTCTGACATTTTAACAGTGTTTGTTTTTTAATATACAAGATCATTTAGTTTACGTTAATTTCTTGCTACCAAAATACTCTGAAATCCTAAATTTTTATTAAATCAGTTAGTAGTTGAAAAATATTTATTATTTACAAAATACTTTTTAATTGAACCATCAAATTAATCCATAATTGGAATATAGTCAAAAGCGCTACACAATAATGGTTAATTTAATTATAATATTTGATTTAAATTTACAACTAAACCAGTCACTTAAATTGTAAGAAGAATATTGTGAAAAAGAAATATTTTATCAAATTGTTGTATTCATTGGGTACTATTTGATATTTCTGATTCAAATAATATTCAATAAAAATTTTGAAATATTTAAAAAATAAATTTATTTATATTTATTTCAAGAGTGATGTTTTTTTTCTGCCTTTTTTTTTATTACCAAACATAGTCTAGCCTTTTTCATTCAGGTTTATACACATTAATATTAACGCTAACTTCTCCATCAAATTTTGAATTATTATTTAGGTTAAATTTTCATATCGACCATATCAATTATTCATTATGTGAACAAGGAATCAACCGGACTTTATTGATTAATTTATAACAATAGAATAGATTGAGTATTTTATTGCATCCCTTGGCAAAACAAGATAACATTGTAAATAAAACAATACACAAATTATAATTATTATAAAATATATAAATCCTCTACTTATTTATTTTACGTTGGTTCGAAATATCTAATTGCGTTAGATTTAAACTAAATTAAAAAGAAAAAAGAAAAAACTTTAATATCAAATTATTATTTACTTCTTTTTTCTTTAGTATTTATACGAATTTGGATGGCATGCAAAGGGTCAAATTGCTGTTACACAGCCACGTCGTGTATCAGCTCTAACATTAGCCGATCGAGTGGCTAGTGAACGTGGTGAAATATTAGGCGAAACTGTCGGTGTGTCTGTTAGTTTTATTGACAAACATTCGGAAAACACGCACATCAAAGTGAGTTTTTTTGTTTTTTTTTAGCAACACATTTATTTATTTAATAAATTAAACATTCGTATTTAATCCTAATTTATTTTTCAGTTCATGACCGAAGGTATTCTTTTGCGTGAAATGTTAGCTGATCCTTTGTTACAAAAATATGGCGTCATCATTATAGATGAAGCACATGAAAGAAATATATTAACGGACACCGTTCTTGGATTATTAAAAAAAATTATTAAAGTAACTAAATTAATAAAGTTTCGTTAAAAAAAACTAATTAATTCGGAATTCGGATACAAAATATTTGTTAATTATATAAATATTTTTTTTTTTTTTATGTATAGAAACGAGAATCGTTAAAAATAATTATTTCATCAGCCACAATCGATGCTGAATTTTTTCGCGATTTTTTTAATGTTACGAAGAACAATAGCACTACAAAACCACCGATGATTAATCAAAAAGACTCATCAATAATATTGTCAGTTGAAGGGCGTATGTATCCCGTAAATTATTATTATGTAGAAGAACCATGTCCAGATTATGTCAAAGAAACGGTTAATACTGTTTTAAAAATTCATAAAAAAGAATCGTCGACTAGTGGCGATATTTTAGCATTTTTAACTGGTCAAGAAGAGGTTTTAGAAGCAGTTCAATTACTAAAAGAACACACCCAAACATGGACAAAAGAAGACTTACAAGTGCTACCGATGTATGGAACGTTACCAAATGCAGATCAATTGAAAGTATTCTTTTCTGCGCCAAAAGGTACAAGAAAAGCGATAATTGCAACAAATATCGCTGAAACATCTGTCACAATACCTGGCATTGTTTACGTTATTGATTGTGGTTTTGTCAAAATGAAATGGTTTGATTCGACCAGTAATACAGATAGTTTAGTTGTTGTGCCCGTTAGCAAAGCACAAGCAGAACAACGAGCTGGACGTGCAGGCCGATTGAGAAATGGAAAAGTTTTTCGTTTATATACAGAAGAAGCTTTTAATAAACTACCATCACAAATACCACCGGAAATGAGACGAACCGATTTATGTTCAACGGTTTTGTATTTAAAAGCACTCGGCATAGATAACATTTTGAGGTATATTCAAAATTGTTTTTTTTTTAATCAATATATAATGTATTTCAAATTTTTACATTAAGGTTTGGATTTCCATCGCCTCCACCAGCAAAAAATTTATTAGCTTCCCTGGAAACATTATATGCTTTGGGTATATTTATTAACTTATTTTACAATATAACTATTTCTACATTATACATTTCTATTCTTATTTTATTTAGACGCTCTGGACAAACAAGGTAATCTAACGGATCCCATAGGCTATTTCTTAGCGGAACTACCAATAAGTGCAATGATGGGCAAAATGTTATATAATTCCATTCAAATGGGTTGTTCAGAAGAGATTTTGAGTATAATTGCAATGCTTCAGGTTCAATCGGTATTTTCAAAGCCTGTAACGGGACAAGGTCAAATAACTGCACGCATACGGAAACGTGATTTTGAAGTAGCGGAAGGTGATCTAATTACACTATTGAATGTTTATACGAGTTTTGTTAAAAGTGGCCGTACCAAGGAATGGTGTGGACGACATTTTATCATTTATCGAAATCTAAAGCGAGCCTATGAATTGCGGCAACAGTTGGCCAATTTGAGTCGTAATAAACTTGGCATGCCACTAATATCTTGCAATGGGGATGTTGATACATTACGTCGATGCATTACATCTGGATTCTTTCCTAATGCTGCTTATTTACATCATTCAGGTGTATATAGGACGTGTCGAGGAAATCGCGAATTGAACATTCATCCACTGTCATGTTTGTATACTTTACGACAACCACAATTCATAGTATTTTGTGAGTTACTAAACACAACAAAGGTGTTTATGAAAGAACTGACGGTCATTGAACCAAATTGGCTTACAGAATTAGCTCCACATTATTATGTTAAAACTGACGTTCGATATGAGGACCGATGAAATATTTATTTGAATAACGTTCTTAATTGATCAGTCTTTCATGTTGAATTCTTCTAGTGTCTAAAGCCGAGAACAGACTAGCAATTTTATTGTCCAATATCTAGTGTCACTATGCTCATGTAGACGAGTTAAAAGAAGATAGAAAGATGTATTTTTGACAATATAATTGTGGATTTCGACAATAAAATTGCTAGTGTGTTCTCGGCTTAACATGTTTGGAATTTTGACGAATATGTAATAAAAATAAATAACGGAAAACACAAATAAATAATAATCTTGTTTTTTATTTGTTCGAAAATAAAATTAATCAATTATAAAATTATTAAACTGAAAAGTGAAGAAAAAGACTATCGAATTGATGAAAACACCATCGACTGCGAATAAAGCGCACAACCATTACCGAAACCCTTAATAATAAACGATCCACATAAATAGGAGACGTTGCCCTAAAATGTAAAGTGTTCAACTAAAATAATGAAAATGTGCCTCTAACATATTGAAATTGGCACCAAGAATATTACCAAGAATTAAACCAAAAAACATTTAAAATGATCCTCTAAACCATAGATTGACCCTCAAAAATATAAAAAAAAGATTAACTAAAATATTAAAATGATCCATTAGAAATTTGAAGGGATCAATTTTATATTTTAGGGGATCATTTTTCATATTCCCTGCGCTAATTTTAATATTTTAGAGGCATATTTTCATTGTTTTAGTTAAACAGTGTTCATATTTTAGGGGATCGTTTAATATTTTAGAGTAAGAAAAAAATGTAAGCCTTACCGAAATACTTAATTTTTATATTATATATTTGTTTTTGTTTTGGTTTTATAAAAAAAATGAGAACAATAATAAAACTAAGAACTTAAAAATTAGAACGATGAACATCATGAACAACTTGAACGGAAATATCTCCAGATAATATAGAAAAATCTGCCATGCTATCTTCGATTTTTGTGGGACTTTTAGCACCATCATTATTAATTCGTCCTTCATGAATGATTATTAGTGGCGCATTGCCTATTAATTTTTGAACGCTTTTTCCACCTGGTGTCACCATATGACGACTATCGATAATCTAATAGAAAAAATAAATATTTTTTGTTAATGATAATTAAAATTGTTTGATAATATGGATAAAATACCTGTCGCTGTGGTGCTGAAGTAAATGCTTTTCTAGGTAACGATGATTTAATTGGCATCGATGACATATCTTCAACACTTTGTGTACTAATATCGTGATCTTTTGATACCTTAGCATAATAACTTGAATCGTAAAAGCTTTTTATTGATTTAATCGGTTTTATTATTGGTATTTGAGGTGTATTGTTTATGTAAGCGGCCACCGGACTAGCGATATGCCGAAATTGTAGTTTTTTGGATGATGAAGGTGTCATTGGCAACTGTGATGATGTTGCATATAATTTTAGTTTTGGAATTTTACTGCCTGATGGACATTTCTTGCCTGATGGTTTTTTAAACAGCGATGGCGATGGTGTTGGTGTTGGTGTTATGTTTTGTTTTTTTAAAACAGTTGATGGGGTTTTAACATTACTTGGAGACCGCAACCATAAATTATTCTCAACAGGAGATTTTGCTCTAACATTTGCTGCTAATATTTTTTGTCCTTGCTCCATCATGTATTCTATACGTTCAAGTGTACTGTTAAAATCGGGCATTTCATCCAACTCGTCATTCAAACAATCATTATCTTCTGATGATGATTTATTAATGGAATCATTTTCTATTTCATTTAAATAAGGTGTCTTATTAGCAGCACTATTATTCTCAATATTATTTCTCGGTGATAACGAAAGAGAAAATGCTCCATTACTTGATAAGAACTTATTGTCGCTTATATTTTGAATTGAATCACAATTAAGGACATCATTTGATGTTGATGTTTCCTCGTTATCACGGCTATTCCAATTGTTTGATTTGATATTAACGGAATCAGCTTTTGCTGTTACGAAACTGTACTCTGTTGATTCAGTTGATGGAAAACGACCCTCATTTCTAGCTGTATCAAAACTAGTTTCAGGACTTGACTCAATTAAAATAACCTCGTTGATTTGATTATTCTTTTTTGAAACATAATTCAATCCTTTATCCAAAACATATTCAATCTCTTCTAGAGTATCATCAGCTATGTTGTGAACTTGTGCTTTTTCATTTTCACAATTGAGTACATTTAACGAATCTTCTTCAAACGAATCACTTAATACAGTAGATGATGTCGATTTTTTTCTGCTGCTTATTGAATCACTTTTGTAACTATTACCAGCAGCACCTTCCAACTCATCATCAACATCATTATCAACATCATTATCAACCTTCGAAAACGATCCTGTTTCTTCAGCGATTGTAGATGGTCGCAACAAAGCAATCATTTTTACTGGCGAAATTTTTGTCAGGTAATCTTCTTCGTCAGCTGTTATATTTTCAATGTCACAATTCGCCATTAAACGATTAATTGTAGCATATTGCTCATTATTGGCTGTAGTATTTTGTAGAGAATATGATGAAGTCTCATTGGTATAGTACATTGAATCATCATTCGCGAAAGAATTGTTATTGTGCACTTTAACTGAAACAGATTGGCATTTGGTAAAGGCCTCTTTTAAAAGATCTTTTCGAATTGGTTTTTCTGGTATTTCAACAAGCGGTTTTATAATATTATTATTTATTCCATCATCTTCCTGAAGATTTGGCTTAATTGAAGGCGGATTATTTTCTTTGTTATTTAATTTACGTTTTGAATCAAGAAGTCTTTGAAAACTTGCATCTAATTCAATTGATGACGAACTTGCGTCTGAATCATTTAAAGGAGCTCTGTTACAAAAAAAAAACATGATTAATTAATTTTCAATTACTAATTTAAGAATCTAAGTCCTTGAAAATAATATCGGCTATGAAACCTTCTTATTCGAAAGGAATTCAATACAATACAGTTATGTACAATAGCTATTATATTCGACTTGTGCCCAATAGCACTTATCTTATTGTATTGAATTGCTTTCGAATTAAAAAGTTTCATAGCAGATAATATTTTCAAGATATAAGTTTAAAAACAAAATACAATAAAGCACCTATAATTTTCAAAATAATTTCTGGTCTGATTTATAATAATTTCCTTGGAACTGAGGCTATCACCACTATCCCCTTCAATACAAACATTTTTTGGTGAAAACATCACGCACACGAACAGATTATTTTCTATAACACAGATTTTATATTATTTCAAAATTAAAAATAGTTTTTTTTATTATTACCAATTTGATTTCGATAAACTTATCAAAATAATTCGTTTTTTGTCTGATGCTTCGCCGGTTACTCAAATACTTCTTTTGAAAATCAAAATGATAATATATAACAAGCATTGGTATAAAAAATCAGTGATGCCAATATTGAAAACACACAAAATAATGTGTTCGCTTGGAAACTCTTATTCTTGAATGGGTCGAGACAATAAATGTAGTACTACATTGTCTTTGGTATCGGCAATATTATCATTTAATAGAAACTAATGGATAAAGTTTGAAGCAATGATGAAAAAAATCGTTTGGCTGAAGATCAGTTAAAATCAAAACCATGTGTGATCAGTAAAAAAACGTCTAAGATTTTTATTAAAAATTTTGCTTTCCATAGTACTTATATAATATATATATTATATATGCTCTTACCCCCGGTTTTCATTACTATAGTTAGTTACTCCAAAATTAGTAAAAATTATTATCCTGTAGTATTATTTTCTCTTTTTATTACCGTTTGATCTCAATACATTTTATTATTCCTCTTCTTTTGATGTTTCTGACTTAGTAAGTTTACCAACTATGGTACAGTACGTTGGCACATTTTACTATGCAGTTTTTAACTTACTACCGTTTTCATTGCTAAACTAAGGCCTACTCGGTAAGTAAATAAAGCAATGAAAACCGAGGGTTATTGTCAAAGATATTTATTTCCTCGTCATTTTCGATATAAAAATATAGCCGGACTGAATTTATATTTATTTCCTTTTGACTGGCTTTAAGTTTTATAAAAACACTTTTTCTTTTTTTGCTTCACATAAAGATTTTTAATTCATTCATTTTCCTTTAATAATTTCAAAAATTTCACATAAATTTAAATATGTCACTAATAATAATGTCA
>JAABKK020014282.1:0-21250 GCA_011634745.2 Catotricha subobsoleta
TAATGCATTACAATAATTGATAATTACTTTTTCGAAGTAATTGAAATTGAGAATCTGAATTATGAATTACTTTTTCACGTAATTGTAATTTATAATTTGATTTTTAAATTACATTTTGCTTGTAATTTGCCCAGCCCTGTTACATACATATTCATACTTCAACAGATATTAATGTGCAATTATTTTTTGCGTTTAGAAATTGCTGTTTCGCTATATTCCATCGAAGGTCTCATTTTTCTAATATCTTCTAATGTTTCTCGGTAGCAT
Organism: Catotricha subobsoleta; assembly: GCA_011634745.2. Lineage (NCBI taxonomy): Eukaryota > Metazoa > Arthropoda > Insecta > Diptera > Cecidomyiidae > Catotricha > Catotricha subobsoleta. Next base: position 268 of record JAABKK020014282.1, read on the forward strand.
TCAGAATTGAATCTCTAGTATATAGCATTTTTATCATAAATTATACTTACCAACAATTTTATAACTCCTGGCTCAGTACAGTAGATTGTTATTTAGAAACGTTTTGACTATAATTTTATCTTATCTAAGCCACATTATCTAATATAGATAGTATCTATTGAATACTTTTTTCCACATCTACACTAATTATAATATTTATTTATTATATATTATTGACTACTTACTTCAAATGAGTAAATGTATTTGAAACCCGCAATCACCTTCTCAACATCAAGTAAAATTACGAATCTATATATGTATTAAAAATCTATTCAAAAATAACAAAAATGATCATCATCTTGGCTATTTTAGGTACTGTTTTAAATAATATTCCAAATTTAGATATCAGAAAACTGTACCACATCTCTTTAGCTCCAAATAAATATGTAATGTCCAATAATACGCCTATATTTTCTGCCAATAGAATGCATTCAACCAATATTGAATAAAATGTTTGTAAATAGTATGTCAATATCCAACCAACACGAAGTCATACAAAATCACAAATTTCTAAGAGCCCGCCTTAAAATCTAAATATAAATTTAACAACCGCAGTAACACCATATCGTTGTATTACTTTTGTATTTATCCTTGTGTATGATGTTTATATCTGGTCCGTGAAACAAATATGAAAATTGTTTAAAACGATTTTTAAAGTAAATGAAAAAATATTCAAATTTAGATGTTCTTCTGTTCTGTTCATAAGTGGTGCTAAATAGATATTCATTTGCAAAAGATCTGATTGTTTTTCTTTTTATTTTTAATCAATTGAAACTAAATATAGTGATTTAAATTATTTTTTTTATTTATATGTGTGAAAATTCGTTGATCAAAAAGTTGAAATTTTTTTTAAATTTGGCATCGAAATAATAATTTAAGTGCATTGCGCAGATCTCAATTAGGACTAATTACCATAAAATCGATATTACAATTAAAACAGTTATACAAAAAATGCCAAGAAGAAAACGTGCAGATTCACCAGTACCATTTGATGATTTCGAAGAAGATTATGATGATGATATGAGCTCAAGCAGTAAGTGATTATAATTTTGTTTATTATAGTTTTAGTTTCTTCGTTAAACTCGCAATCAAATTTTCCATGATAAATATAATAAATATATATAATATATAAATATATAATATAAAACGGATTGAATACTCATACAGAATTATTATTTTTTTTTTGTGAAAGCTACAATTCTATGTATAAAATGGGACAATGAGAACATAGTTTGTTAGTTTATCTAATGTTTTACATCCTACTTCTCTATTTAATGTAACAAAGTTTTCCTATGCAAATGCTTCTATCTAAAAAGTTTTAATATAAAATTAATTTGTTCCGTCGGAGAAAGCAAACCCTAACAAATATTTTCACATAATTCTAATAAAGATCAACATTATTAGATATAAAATTAAACGAAAATTTAAATTAAAGGTTTTTCTTTTATAACAGTATCACTTTTTAAAAATTTAAATTAACTGCATATTAACTTACTTTAATCACATTATAGAATTACTCATTTAAAAAAAAACAAAAAAAAACTAAGATATAATTCGTAATTAACTTACAATCTGAATTAATTGTATGTTATCTGTTTAGATTAATTAAAAAAAAAGATATTTCTTAATTTGTTTTTCTTTTTTGTTTCATAACTAGGTTCCCGAAGTCAATTACAGCCACCAATTCAAAGAAATGCTGCAAATGCCAGAGAAAGAGCTCGTATGCGAGTACTTTCGAGTGCATTTTGTAGATTAAAAACAAAACTACCATGGGTACCGGCGGATACAAAACTATCAAAATTGGATACCTTACGATTAGCAACAATTTATATTCAACAATTACGTGCCAGTTTGGCCAGAGGAGATGATCATCAAAACAATGCTATTTCTAATTCGATTAGTGAAAATCAACAGAGTTTGGTAAGTTTCTTTTTTGTGACAATTTTTTTTATAAAAAATCTACAACGGATTTATATTTATTTATTTATTTATTCATTAATTCAAAAAAACAACATTAACATATATAATCATTTATGTATATTGTATACATTAGAGTTCCAATGTATAAGCTGGCTGATAGCTGAAATGAAATCGATTATAAACTAAATACATATTAAAATAATACTAAAAATTCATTTAAAATTAATATAAAAACAACAAAAACTAAATTGAAATATAATCAGAGAATTCAACATTTTCAACCTTGCTTTCCTTTACTCATATATATAATTTTTATAAGCCTTGCAACAAATTCAATTTTATTTCTACTATTTTTTATGTCTAAATTATTACCATCAAATTCTAATGACATAAGATCTTGATTTTTATTTACTGTTTTCACAATAATATTATTCATTTGTCTTGTATTATTATGATTAATAGAAAAGATATCACTAAGATAATTTAAAATGAAATACACAAATCGCATATACATATGTGTAATTCTCTTTTAGACTGAAGTTTAAGAATTCTAAGCTTATTTCTATACGGACTTAATCTTGTATTATAAGGCAAATTTAAAGCAAATCTCAAAGAAGTATTTTGGCATTTCTGTGAGTCATTCATTAATTTTCCAAAACCTGAAATATTATAACTATTATAAAAAATATCTCCATAATCAAATAAAGGAAAAATCAATGTTTTAATGAGGCTATAACCTTAACATAATTTGGTAGAATATATCTCAAATATTTAATACGTGACAGAGCAGTTTTCTCAATTGATTTAATATCGCTATTTAACTTTCCAACAATTTAATCAATATTTATCCAATTTATCGTGTACATAAAACACTAGATCATCCGCAAAACTATGATTGATCATTACCAGTTTTTGCAAACATGATTTTGACCAAAGGACGTAGATGATCAGATTTTTTCATTAAACTTCGAAATAAATTGGAAATTAATGAAATGGTTTATTACAGAAAAATGCTGATTAGTATCAGAAATAAATCAACATTCACAAATATTAAATCTCTGTTGTCATTTATATAAAGTCAAAGGTTAAAGTAGAAATTATCTGCTAAAATTATCTAGATGATTTTGAGTTTAAGCAATTATTGCATAAAATAAAAAGCGAGAATTTGGTATTTGTACATTACATTTATTTTTTTTAACTAAGTAATCAGCAAATTTCTGTTAAAGACCATTTTAGTAACTTCCAATTTATCTGGAAGTTATATGAAAAAAAACTTACCATCTACGTTCTTTGCTCAAAATCATCGTTGCGAACACTGATCATTACTCAATTTAATACTGTTTGTCAAATACTCCATAACAATTATAAACAAATTTTGTGGAATTACTATCTCCTTGTAAAATACCTCTTAAAAACAAAATAAAATCTGAAATAATATTTTGTAATTTAACACATATTATTTTATACCAGACAAACCCTATAGGCATTTTTGAGTTTTACACTTGTTTTAGAATTGTCTAAATACAGGATATAGCTTTGCTATAGACTCTATAAAGTCTGTATATCGGACACTCTTATTGTGTCTAATCTAACTATAGCCTGTCTAAAGCGATATACAGTCTATAGACACACAAGAGTGTCCAATATACAGACTTTATATAGTCCATAACAAAGCTCTATCCTGTATTTAGACAACTGTGTAAAAATGCCTATTGGGAAATAAGATATAAATAATAATATAATATTTTATGATCAATAGAAGGATAAACGCTTTTAAAGTCTAATAGGCACCATATAATTGTTATCTCATTTGTCACGAATATTTCTTATAATATCGTCTGTTACTTTCATAATAGAGCAGTTTGACACAAATGCTTCATTCTTATTTCTTACATTTAGCTCATCAAATAAATTAAGAAAATGGTTTTAATCTCTTTACACATTAAATGTTTGTATGTTTTATTTCGTTCGCACTCATACGTTCATTATCTTAATTTTTTGGACGAGCTGGTAGAATAATTTCATATTTTTAATTTTAATTATTAACTCTGAAAATTTTTGTGTGACTAAATTACATGAATACAAACAATACTACAGTAGTAGATCACACTTAAATGAAACATTTAATGAATAGGTAATTATGAATTATATGATTATATGATTTCCATTTTACTTGTCCATTTGGTAAATATGTTTTAAATAATGTAAATTTAATATCTAAATAAATCGCGAATAATTTTTTTTTTTTTACAGAAATTTTCATTTATTTGAATATAGTAATTTTTATTGTTAAAATAAAATCTAATTCTAATTCTGTTCATGTTCGTGTTGCTGGACCCAGACTTGTTTTGCAGTGAAAAGTTTTCATATCAAAAAATGGTAAAAGCCTTTTACCCAATATAGAAACCGAATGTGTACAAATAACAATAACAATTTTTGGTTTGTTATAGATTTTAAAAGGTTAATATCATTATATATGTAAGTGTAGTTCAATTAAATTCGAAAATTTTCAATAGTGTTGAGCTTTTATCATTTTCTCATATGAGAACAACTCACCTCAAAAGAGTCTGGACTCTGATCAATTTTCTTTAATTGATTCAGCTGTAACGACTACTGTCTGTCTGAACAACAAAAATACTACCTCATAATATCTTTCGACTTTAACTATACATACGGCAAAATTTTAAAGAAAAATTGAAAATAACACTGCATCTTTTCCATTTGAGTGAAACATGCCAGTGTCAGTCTCATATTTTAATTAATTGATTTTTCGGTTAAATTTTAATATGATAAATGATATAATCCAGACTGTGATTTATTCTACCTCTATAATAATACTTTATATAAATAAATTTAGCTAAACAAATTCAAAATATATAAAACGTTTTGAAATTTTCTTTATAAATTCTTCTTAACAGCTCTACATTTCAATTTAAATGCTTATAAATAGACGTGCTTTACCTGCAATCATAAAAAAAATAAGAATTGTTTTCAAAGATCCAAATATTTCCATTTTCCCCTAAATTTAAAAAAGCATTCAAAAATATATTTTACTTTCAATGTTAAAACGTTTCAAACAAACAATCCAGGTGGATTTTCTCAATTTCTCATATAGAGGAAAAAAGAAAAAAGAAAAAAAAAAATTACTAAAGAGATGCTAAATAATATTGTAGACAAACGATAGTAAAATACTGTCGACATTTAACACTAATATTATTTTAGCGGATGTTGTAAATTGATTTATAAATATAAAATTTTGTTGGTGAATACTACTTATGTATATTTAAATTTATAAAACATACTCTTAACATATATATTATATATATTCAGCATTGTTGTTTTATTTATTTCTTGTAGTTTTCATTGAAAACGTTTCAATGTAGAGACATTGCCTATGGTGAACAAAACGAACAAAGATAAGGCACTATAAACATAAAGCTTTTGCTGAATAAAATGGTACCATGGCAATATTCTTATATGCCTAAATTCTACTTAAGTATATTTATTTTGTGAACATATTGGAAATTTTCTGTTTTAAGAAGTATTTATTGTAATCTTATGTATAAAATATGTTTATATAATTAATTCTCTTAAATATTTTGTGCTTCTTGCAATACTAGCTACATTCGTTATCTATAATTCGATCGATTTAACCGAAAAATAGCAACGTCTTTTTTTATTCAAAAATCGTAATTCATAAATAAAAACGTTTAAAACGATACTAATTATAACGAAACGACTTTATAATCGACAACTTATCACCGGTTTCATTATTTCGTTTTAATTTTAACCGATTTTAATAACGATTATCGATTTTTAAATTAAAAAAACGTTGTTATTGTTTTGTTTAACCGGTCGGTTATAGCTATTGAATATAGCTATAGTATTGCAAGGAGCAGTATATGGCTTACTGATTAAAAATAAAGTGATATCATTCGTTATTATTTATTGCTTAAAATAATTGATTATTGAAACTAAATTCTTAAATTACTTCAAATTATAATATGTAGCAATGCTTTAAAACTAGTTTCTAACAGAACCTTATATTTAATATGTATATGTGTGTTTGTGTACAATACTTATCCATCAAACAAATCCAAACGTGTAGGATTTAAAAAATATAAATGAAGAAAACACTAAAACAAAAGAAACAAGCTGCTAATGGATTGGTTGGTACACAGTACTTCATTTTTGGTGCACGAACAAAAATAATTGATTTTTTTCATCAAAAATGAAATAAAACAAAATGTATTTTTTAAATGAAAATGAAGATAATGAAAATTCAAAAAAAAAAAAAATGTAAACAAAAGTATTTTTGGTAAGTTCTAAAACCGCTTCAAACAAATTCATATTAAAATTTAATTGTCGACAACCAAAATAATGCGCAACGATCTTCTTTATAACAGCTGGACACATATCGACAACGAATAAACAAAAATACAAAAGAATACCAAATTAAATGTTTCTTCTTTTTTTTTTCATAGTTTAGTAGTAAACGGTGCGCTTTTTGAACGTAAACATAATATTACGATGAGTTTTTGTTTATTTATTAAAAATTTTCCGGACACAAAATGGAATAGAGTTTTTTCGTTCCCATTTAAGTTGTATAAACAAACTTAAGGGTTCTTAAAAAAGTTTTTTTCTTTCTTTTTTTTTTTCTTAACGCAATAAAAACAACAAACAACGTTTTTATTATCGGAAATGAGAAACTAAAAGAAAACAATTTTTTGTATTTAAAATTTTGATTATGTTGCAATTGTTACTTGATCACAATGATTTTGTGACGGAAATAATAACCCTTGAATCCTTAAAGAAAAAAAAAAAAAAATTAAATCATAAATTATAACAATTTTTCTTAAATTTTTAGGTTTGGCCATTCAGTTTTCAACAGCATATGGATAGCAGCAGATCAACCGTGAATATAAATCAATGGCTCTCAAGAGATTCTGAAGATATGTTTAAACAATTTGACACAAGTCCAACTAATAAAAATTCACTTCGATTTTCTAATAATAATAATAATAATAATAATAATAATACATCAATGTTAAATAAATTATAATAATTTTCGAAATCACGAAAAACCATTAATAATTATTTATATGTTATTATCTATTGGATAACCAACTCCTACCAAAAATTGTATTTAAATAAACAGTATTTAATTTTAGAAAAACGAAAAACTTTCATTCATTTATTTCAATTATTTAATTTTTCATTTAGTCTTTTATATTTATAGTAATATAGTAATATACTTACCAATCATACCAATTTTAATGAATCATCTGTTAAAGTTATATAGAATTAGAATACTTAAACTTGCATATTATGAACACATAAGAATATTATGATAATAATAATAATAATAATATAATTTAGGTCAGAGAATTTCAATTTGATTGTTTATTTAAGAAAAACAAGTTGAACAAAAAAAAAATAATAATAATATTCTTTAAGTGTTTCCGAGAAATTAATATGTTTGAAGAATTCGTAGGTATGAAATAGCACTTGCTTATATATATAAGTATTGCTAAGAAAATTAAAGAGAACGATTTTGTATGAAGGGTTGACATGTCTATTTTGATTTGACGGTTTCGGTAATTTTATATTTTAGGCAATATTTATAGGTATTTGTGTGTATAAGTTTAGATAGTATATGCGGCATTTGGATTGGACTACTGAAATTCAGAATTGTAGAAAATTTGCAAGAAGCGGAATTTGTATATTATTATATATTATAATTTAGGCTATAATAACGTATAAGAGGTCATGAGAAACAAAATCAATATTAAAGAAATTTCAAATAGAATTTTTCGTTCTTTTTTGAAGTTCATTATTTTACTTTTCTGAGTATTTTTTTTTTTTGTTCGTTAGTAAAGAAAATGTAGAATTATTAGAGCAAAGTAGTAGACAATATTTTTTCTTGATTTTATTTTAAATTTTTAAAAAAGTCTACGACGCATATTTATTTAAAAGAAAATCCACTAAATTTTTTATAACGCCATTAAGGAACTCATATTTTTATATATTCAATTTTGATCTATTGAACCCATGTTCTTCAATAAGCTGGTATTAGGCTAGCAACTCCTAAACGAATAAAATGTGTTAATAATTCATCAAAAAATAGAAAAAAAATTATTTAAATTTATTATGGAAATAATTTATCGCGTTTTTATTTCTCGTTATATTTTTAATACATAAATATGTTGTCAGTTTGTTTTAATTAACAATTAATAAAATCTACTCGTCCGTAGAAATGTTATGGTAATGAAAATGCTTTTCATTAAAATATTCGTTTTTTTTTTCTTTTTTCCAGAGCTAACAAAGCTTGATCACAGATATCATCGTTCTCCTCTATGAGAGCTTCCAAATATTTTATTTGTTTATTCTTTACTTTCAGATTGTTTTGTAAAGCTTTGTCACATGCCTATAAAATTGAATTAAAGTAAAAGAAAACCGAAGAAAACGTTATTGATATCGAAAATGAATGAATGAAATAAAAAAAAATGTTTTTTTTTTCATGATAACTACCTCTAATTCTATAATACATTTTTCATTTTTTATTATTTCATCGCCTAACGCTTTGCATTGAATTGTGCACTCTACCAATTTTTGTGTTATTTCTTTTTTTTCCTTTGCCTATGGAACCAAATAAATACATTTAAAAAAAACAAACAATTTCAATATTTTAAAACTTTTCAAAATACTTTCTGCTTACATATTTTGTACTAGATTCCTTCCATTGATTCAAATCTGATGTCAATTTTGAAGCCGTCTGTTGGCTTAAAGACAGTTTCCGGTCACATTCAGTAAGCTCAAGTGTCAAGTCTGTAGACAATAAGAAAGTACACAACGAAAATAAATAATAGTCATCAACAAATTTAATTTAATATTAGCATTTAATACGCACTTTTATTCCTTTGTGATAAATCATCAATTTTCTTATTATTTTCCCTACATTCCTCCGCATATTTGACTAATTTGTTATTTAACCTGCTAATATTTTCATCTAGTTTTTGCTTATCGGATATTAATCTTGAAGTTAAAAAAAATAAATAATAATAATAATAATAATTTCTATTAAATATAAAATCATTGTTGATCTTAATATTTGGAGTCGATATGCCCATATGCACATTAGGCTGGTGCGAAAAACAAAAAAAATTGAAAATCAATAGGGACTAGGTGTCAAAACATGCGAATGGAGAAAAAAAAATTTTTGGTATATTTTTTTTGGGTTAACTTTAGTTCCCACAAATGCCCAGGGGGTTAAATGGGGACCACTGTTGTGTTTCCGCTTTGGGATCAATAAGTCATTGAAGTTGTTTAGTAAGAGCTTTGGGATATACTAGGTATTTAGAGGGTTTAAATGAGCCCAAAATAAAGCAGATCGGATACAAAGTGGCCGAGTTATGTATTAAAACCTTTTACTTTTTTTGGATTATTCTAACATTTTTTACTTTATTCTGATTTACAATGCTAGAATAATCACACCAGCCTAATGCACATAGATGCAACTGATACTTACCGGGCGAAATATAATAGGAAAATAGTTCAGTTAGGAGACCAGAGCACAAATATATAAATTTTTAAAAACAACTTTGAGCTCAAAATTAACAAAAAAAAAATATGAAAAATACCCGGCGAGGTAAATATGAGGTTTTATAAACAATTTTTTTACTACCGAGCGCAGTGAACTTGCGAGTCGACTCCAATTACATTTCGTGAAATATAGTCAGAAAAATTATTTATAATTATGTATTTAGAAGAAATACACACAAAATAGCAAGCAATAAAGCCTGATTTATAGAGAGCGCTGACGTTGCGAACGTTTATCGAGCGCAAAGGTAAACAGTAAATCTTACAGAAAATCACAGATCATCGACCCTCAATTATTATTAAGCACAGGGATCGTCGGCACTCTACCTATATAAACCCGGAAAATAATTAATAATCGGATTTCAACTTACTTTTCCGTTGATAATTGAAGGGAGGAAGTCAAATTCCGATATTTTGCGATCACCTCTGAGTTCCCGACAGCACTTTGATTTAAAAAGGTGATCTGATTGAATAAATATAATTATTTAGATTTGCAGGTATTTTGCTTTTTAAATAATATCGAAAATAGAAATTAATTTACCTGTTTATTCGCCTCATTCGTCTGTTTTAAGAAAAACGAAATTAGTTAAATTCGCAGATAGTTTTTTTTTTGTAACAGAATAGAATATAGAAAATTATTTTACCTGTTTCGTTACATCTTTTAAATTATTCGATAAAAAATCATTTTTCTTCGTTAAATCCATTATTTGATAATCCCACAGTTCCATAAAATCAGAGAGAAGAGATTTGTTTACCTGTAATTTATGTTAAGATATAATTAAATTGAAAAATTCTTTTAATAGATTTTCGTACTTCGTTATTGTCCAAGGTCTTCATGATCCGACCCATTAATTCATCGATATTCTTTTTAATAGTTTCTGTTAATTGTGAGCCGCTATTGAAACTGGTCGAAATTAATGGTTGTGGGCAGTCAGACGATAAAACATTTATGAGTTTTGACTCACTTGAAATCACCTCTGATAGATATTCAGTTGAAACACAATCATCCCTCAACAATTCCAATGCCAAGCGACACTGTTCTGTGAAACAAAAATGAAAAATGTTATTTATTTTATTTGACCGTTTCTTTTGTTTTTGAATGTTCACTTATTCATTACCATTTTTTCCATGTTTTATTGACATTCCAATAACGTATTGAATATTCTTCAATTTTAAAAATTCTGTTAATTTTCCATTGAACTCTTGAGTAAATTTAGATAAATATTTTAGCGTACATAAGCATTGCAAATACATTGTCATTTTCTTCGGTGCTATATTTGCATAATTTATATTGGCATTTTCACGAAATGGTTTGAAAATTAAATCGATTATTGAATCATTTATTACCGTGAAATTTTGCTTTGTTTGCAATACACTCTGTAATTTTAATGCAAGTATAATCTGAAAATATGAAAATTCATTTTGATTTATTTTAATGTTCGTCGGCAAATTTAAAATTTTATATTTCTATTTTTGTATTAGAACTTTTTTTTATTTTTTTTTGGTGGAAGGTGAGGGGGTGGTTTTGAAAGAAATTGCAACCGTCCGAAAAAAACAAAAAAATCTAGCTGTTTCCACGGTTTTTTTTCTGGTTTATCTTAAAATTGCGATTTATGATTGACTATCATGACTATACAAAAAATATACCTTGGAAAATCAATTTTTAAACGACATAATTTGTGGAACAAATTAAAATACTGCAATTTAAATAATTCTTGAACTTACGATGGAAGGTATGGCATCCTCACTATTTAATAGAATTAATTTTAAACTTGTTTTTAGCTCGCTTAATTTTATGTAGTTTTCATTCATATGTGGATGATCTGCAATTAAGTTCGATTGAAATTAAAAGAATAATAATTACACATGGAAGATTATTAGCAAGTAAATACCTGTGCCGAGTGTATATCTCAATATGTTCAATGACTCTTCCACACATTTATTCGTAGTTATTTGCGCAATGGCTATATTTGTAACAGTGACTTGTGATTTTTCTAATGATTTGTCTGAAGAAGAAAAAATGTATGAAATGAATAAAGGAAATATATTTTTATGTTAATTTCTTACTGTTAGCTTCGAAAATAATGTTCAGCAGTTCTAAAATTGATGCCATGAAACTTTCATTAGATTCCGTTTTTTCGATGTACTAAAAAAAATATTTATTTATTAATTTTATTGATTGTATAAATAATCATTATGAATTTATTACGTACCTTAAATACATATTCGATTAAAGATAGAAAATCATACTCGGCCAAAACATTTTTATACGTCTGATGAAGTTGGACGTCTTTCAAGACAGCGATTGTGTGATTTAATGACAATATATTACCCGATCTATATACAAAAATTAATTAAAAACTTTCGATTTCAAACAAAATAATTTAAGAATAGACACTCACTCAAGACAATTCTGAACTTTCTTCACAATATAGTGCAAATAATTTCGAATATCTGCAATTGTGTAGCCAATATCGTTTAAAATAAGATTCATTTTACAAGCCTAAATAATTACATACTTATACTTATTCGCTTTTACGAAAAAATATTGAACAAAAAATTGAAAAAAATATATTGACAATTTTCCTACCAAAATTCCATATTTCTCAATTTGTATTTGGTTTTGGAAATCCATTAAACTAATTTCTCCCTGAAGCACTTTTAGCGATACAGGATTTCTATAGCAAATATTTGTCAAGACAGACAAAGAAACCTTATGCAGTCTTTCGCACTATAAGTATGTAATTTAATAATATATTAGAACTGTTAACGGCCATTATTTAATAAAATATTTTATAATTACGTCAGCCTCAGTAATAAACGTCACTAACTCTTTTATTATCTTATCAAGATAAGGTTCTTTAAACGTAATATCGAAGTCATAAGTCATTTGTTGCATCAATCTAAGTAAACGCTTAACCTTATTTTTATCAGTGGTTGCTGTCAGAACATCTACCAATATCGGAAGAAATCGTATTTCTTTGACGAGGAACTGATTACAGGCTCCATTTGTTACTGATTTGCATAAACCATCTATACAAGTCCACAAAAGCTCTGATAAAAAAAAGGGCAGAAATCAATAAACAATCATCATAATAATATTCAATCAGTTTTTGTTTTCAAAAGAAACATATGTTGGTTTTGACTTACGAGAATTTGGTTCTAAAATTTGCACAAGTTCATGAATGTTCGAAAAGAAAATGATAGTATCCATCGTTTTAGCGCATAGATGATTAGGTTCTGTATGTGATATTGTACGCTAAAACATTAAATTGACCATAAAACAAAAATTATTTGATTACAATTGAACAAACGTAACTTGCATTATTATTTGCGATACATAAATGGATACTCACAATCAATACATTATTCAATAGATTTTCTTCATCTTCGTTTAAATGCGATTTATCTTTCGCAATAATGGAATATTCTCTATTGAATACTTTTACAGACATCTTTTTTTGAAATAATAAGATACGCGTGTCTTAAGAAAGGAAAAAAAAAGTTTAAAATTGTTAAATTGTTAATAAAAAATGTTATGGCGGCTGTCATTACAGTTTATTGTTTTTTCGCGCCAAATTTGCTTCCAATCTATGCAAGATCTATGTTACATTGTCTTTAAATTTAACGGTTTATTATTTGAAAGTATCGCAGCGGTAATGTTTTTTTTCTTTCAACAAATAAAAAAAAAACATTATTGACAGTATATATGATGACATTTCTCACACGTGTGTAAAACATCATAACCTTATAATAATTAAACATTTGTTGTTTTTGCATGGTTTATTAGCGAGAAATTTAATTAAAAATATAAAATAAAAAGTTAATTTTAAATAAATATATACGAAAATGGATAAAGACAGTGAAATGGAATTTACTGAAAGTGGCGAAAATGCTGATGTAAGAATGGAAGATGAAGAAGAAAGTAGTGATGAAGATGATACCAGCAGCAGTGATGATGATGAAGAATCAACTGACGATAAGAAGCAAGGTGTTTATTTACCTGGGAAACCATTAGAAGCTGGCGAAGAATTAATTTGCGATGAATCCGCTTATATTATGTTACATCAAGCTCGAACTGGTGCCCCTTGCTTAAGTTTTGATATCATTCCGGACGAACTGGGCTCAAATCGTGACACATTTCCAATGACAGGTTATATTGTTGCCGGTACACAAGCAGCTAAAGCTCACGTTAACAAGTAAGACATTAAAATATTATTATATTAATGCTGTGTAGAAATTAACAATTTGTTAATAATATTTACTTTTATATTTTAGTGTTATTGTAATGAAAATGTCAAATTTGCATCGTACATCGAAAGAAGATGAAGATGATGAGTCTGATTCAGACGATGATGAAGAAGAAGAGAATTCTGCCGCCAAACAAAATAAACCATTTATGGACTGCGCATTGATCAAACATCCAGGATGTATAAATAGAATCAGAGGAACAAAATTAAATAGCAGCGTTTTAGCAGCATCTTGGAGTGAATTAGGTCGTGTCAATATTTGGAATTTGTCAGAGCAATTGTTAGCTGTAGATGATAAAGAACTACTTAGTTCTTATGAAAAAGATGGCAAAAGCAACAAAACCAAACCAATATTCACATTTAGTGGACATCAACAGGAAGGGTATGGAATTGATTGGAGTCCTACTGTGCCCGGTCTCTTAGCTACTGGTGACTGTAGACGAGATATACATATTTGGCAACCAGGTGAGGCAGGTACATGGGCAGTGGATCAAAGACCACTAGTGGGACACATCGATTCGGTAGAGGATTTGCAATGGAGTCCGAATGAGCGCAGTGTTTTAGCATCATGTTCAGTAGACAAAAGTATACGAGTTTGGGATAGTCGAGCACAACCATCAAAGGCATGTATGCTGACTTGTGATAATGCTCATGAAAGCGATATAAATGTTATTAGTTGGAATCGCAATGAACCATTTATAGCAAGCGGTGGTGATGATGGTGTTTTACATATTTGGGATCTACGACAATTTCAAAATAAAATACCAATTGCAACATTTAAACATCATACCAAACCAATCACCTCAGTTGAATGGCATCCAACAGATTCGACAGTTTTGGCATCTGGTGGTTCTGATGATCAAATAGCTATTTGGGATTTAGCAGTTGAAAAAGATGCCGAAGCTGCCGGTTCAGCTACAGAAGAAGAAGAAATTAATAATTTACCACCACAATTACTATTCATTCATCAAGGACAAACCGATATTAAAGAATTACATTGGCATCCACAAATGCCTGGTGTTATAATGTCAACAGCACATAGTGGATTTAATGTCTTTAAAACAATAAGTGTTTAAACTTTACTTACAATAAAAATTATTAATGAATTTATAATATTTAAGAATATAAATTAAAACGAAAAATAATAATATGAATATTAGTTCTCTTTTATTTATCCAACCCACCCATTTCCATATATTTGACAAAACTATTCATAATTTCAAAACAATTATTCGATTTCTCGGCAATTACATATCAGTCCAGTTGTAATGTTTGACTGTGCGTATAATTTAAAAAATCTGTGAAAGTTTGTGATATTGCTTTGTAAATGAAATTAAGAGGAAAACAAATAAGATTTAATATACATATATTGCCATATAACAACAAAAAAAAACCATTGTGATAAGTCTTAAAATTCATTTACTTATGTTTAAAAACATGAAATCTATGAAAGAAATGAGCTTACACTTGAGCTGAGGATGGTTAATATTGAATTCTTCATTATGATCGCTTGATAACTAAAAAATGTCATAATGATAATATCGTCAGAATAAATAATACATGCACATTCTGTTCATATTAATTCGGATAAGATACAGAGTAACATCTATAATACGTAAATAATTTACTTGCATACTTATTCAATATATATAATTATTATAGGGCTTGTGATGAAGTATGTTTGAATGTAATTGTAGATTGATTAAATAAAAAATTGAAAAACAAATATATAAAGAACATTTATTTAACGCTTTCAGTAAGTACTGTTTAGTATTTGACAAGTTGATGGTACTTATCTGTTTTAAAAAATATAAATAGAAATTCATATGTAAAATACTGATACCAAATTCAAGAATATAAAAAGTTTATTTATAATTGAAGTTGAATAAAAATGGAAGATTTACCAGCAACATTTATTAAAGGTTTCCATGATGAGGAGAGTGTACGAAAAATGGAATATCGTCAATTTGGCAAAACTGATATGAAAGTATCGAAATTGTCATTTGGTGGTGGAACTTTAGCTCCATTTTATGGGTAAGAATATATAAAAATTATAAACATCAAATTCTAAACTAAATGTAATATTAAAGAATACATATTTAAATTTATATATATATATATTTATGATCAGCGAATTAAATGAAGCAGAAGGAATTCGAACTATTCAACAGGCTATTCGAAGTGGAATTAATTATATTGATACTGCACCATTTTATGGAAACGGAAAATCTGAACAAATTCTTGGTAAAGCATTAAAAGATGTACCACGCGGTGCCTACTATATAGCAACCAAAGTTGCAAGATACGATGTTGAATTGAGTAGACAATTTGACTTTTCAAAACAAAGAGTAAAAGATGGATTTGCAGCTAGTTTAAGTTATTTGGGATTGGATTATGTTGATGTGATTCAAGTAAGTTATTTTATTTAAAAAAAAAAAGGGGGCATTATCTTTTTTAAACAGTCAATTAAAATTTCAGATTCATGATGTTGAATTTGCTGAAAATTTAGATATTGTCATTAATGAAACACTACCAACAGTAGAAGAGTTTGTGCAGCAGGGTAAAGCCAGGTACATCGGTGTTACTGGATATCCCTTGAATGTCCTCAAGGAAGCAATTTTAAGAGCACCTGGACGTTTTGATGTAAGAAAATAATTCATAATTACAATTTACAGCAGAAAAGAAAAACCGATTAAATCTATTATTACAATACAATTTTTCTTTTTCTTAATTTAGATGGTTTTAAGTTATGCACGGTACACACTTTTTGATGACTCTCTAGTAGATTATATACCATTCTTTCAAGTGAGTATATATTCTTTTTCTACTAACTTAAAATTGAAATGAAATTTAATATAATTTTAAAAATTATTTTAATAAAGGAAAATCATCTGGGATTAGTATGCGCAGCGGGTCACGGAATGGGGTTGTTAACAAATAGTGGACCACAGGCATGGCATCCAGCCCATCAATCAACAAAAGATATTTGCAAACAAGCATCCGACTATTGCAAAAAAAATGATGTTGAATTGGGTAAATTGGCAATTTATTATGCATCGCAATTAAATGGACCGGCCACATTTTTGGTTGGCATGCAGACAGAAGCATTGCTGAAAATCAATTTGAACTCAATATGGAATGGCCTAACAAAAAAGGAAACGGAAGTTTTAAATTATCTACAAGAAAAGTATGTTTTCTTTATTTTTTTTTTTATTATTCAGAATTTGTATATTAATGTAATAAGTATTTTTTTTCTTTTAATTTGATTTGCAAGCAGCTTACTGGTAAAAAAACAACATTGGGAAGGTGTTGAACTTAAAAAATATTTTAATCGTTAATCATAGTTTCTTCTGGAAAATTGATACACATTTTTAACATCACAACAATATATTTGAAATGTATACATGAAAATAAATTAAATTAAATAAAAACCATTAAAATGTTTTGTTGCATAATCAGAATTGCTATTTCAATGAATCACATAGTAATTTTCGTTAGATTCGTCACTTTGGTCCTATTAGGTATTTATGGTATGTAGTAGATTTCTTAAGTAAATTCTAATTGGAAGAAGTCATTGCATCTCACTGTACCTTTTTTCAATTTTAATTACATAGGTAATATTTGATTTATTTGATTTCATGTTAACAAGCTACATTGCAATTAATTATCTGATTAATATCGAATAGTAATTATATAAGAGCTTCAAACGAATTAATAAACATTTTCAAGCTGGAATCTGAGTTATCAAATGTTGATTAGAAAACAAATTTTAAGTACATAATTTGTTTTTTTTTTTTATAATCATGTTTTTATTTTCACATTCACATTTTTGAGTAAACAAAGACAATATTCATTTCACTTATCAACTTGCATTTATCTATTTAAGTTTTTATGGCTATGAATGCGGCTAATCAATTAACAAATTCATTGTATTAAATGGTCAGATTATAATTTTTATAAAATATATACATATATATTTATCAATGAGTTTATGTTTAAAAAAAAAGAAAGAAAAGATATCAATAAAGAAAATAATAAAAATCTAATTTTTACATTTAAAATGAAATTATCAATTACATAAATAAATTCGTTATCAATTCAATTCCGATGTTTCAGATTCATCGGATGAATTTATATTGAGCATAGCCAAATTAATGAGATGACGCATTGTTGGTCTACCGTGAGGACAATTCCAAGGATGTTCAATAGTACCCATTTGATCAACTAAACGTCTCATATCCAATTTTGATAATGATGTGCCAATCATTACCGATGAACGACAAGCGCGCGATGCAAACATTGATCGAACTCTCGATGGACGACATGTATTTATTGATGATGTATCACCAGCATCTTGTAACATAAAAATTAATTCATCGATATCTTCTTTGCCGAATTCCCAATTCTTACTAAATGGTTTTGCCAGTAATTTGACACGTTTTGTTGCTGGTCGCATTGTATCAATATTAAATTTAAAACCATTCATTTCAAATATTTTTCGATTGTCAATTAATATCATTTCGTTTACTGCTGTTAAGTCTAGTGATTGTGGCAGAACAAGATGTTGACTTTGTAATACGGTCGTCCTTTGTAATGTTTCAAAATTATACTTTTCATCGGTCGCATGTTGATCAATTATAAATAAATCATCGGCCAATCGTACAATTATAAATCCTAAATTAAATTGTCCAATAATTTCCATTTTAATAAAATCTTCTTTTGATATTTCCGTTTGTAACTCTTGCTCTGCAATTTTATTTTTCGAAGGATCAATATTCGCTTTAAATTTTAAACGATCTAATTGTATTTTCTTGTCTGATTGATTTTTTAGTTCATTTTCACGTAACATTAAATTTTGTATGTCAGTGATAGTTGTTGAAATTGTTCCTAACGTTTGTGACATATTTTCAGATCGTACAGATTCAGAATCATGAATATCAATGATATTTGGAATTTTGTCGTCGCAATTGTCATCATTGTCATCATCATCAGTAGTAAAGATTGGTGGCGATGCCGAAGTATTGCTGGTCATAGTTTTTTCAACAATATTTTCTTGGGAATTTGTTGGTGATGATTGAGAAGATTGTGGTTTTTTCTCTATAATTAATTTTCTTTCAGCAGTCTTTGGAGTTTGCACTTTACAAACAATGCGATGATGAAGATTCTTGGAAGGAGTTTTTTCAATTCTGTCTGATAAACTTGGAATTGGATGGTCTTTGGCATTGCTCCGATTTTTATTTATGCCTTTATTTTCCTCCACTTCGTTTTCCGAATCTGAATCAGATTTATAGCTAAAATTTTTGACTGATGGTATTTCTTCTTGTGATAAATATGCCTGAATTTTTTTCATTTTAATATTTCGAACGCCAATGTCATCAGTACAACTTTGTTTGCGCTTAATAGACTTTGAGCTTACTGGTTCATCAGTACGGCCCGTTACTCGCCACTGGGATAACATATTTGCATACTTGATTGCACTACTTTTTAAATTAATATCCTTATCATCAAAATTATCATCAGCAGAAGAGGAATCGTTGGAGTCATCATCATTTCGATTCATTCCATTTTTTATTACTTTTATACCGGCGGTTGTATTTAAATTTTGCATTTTAAATATTGATGGCACCTGACTGAATGTACTTAAAAGACTCTTTTTTATAGCCAGCCTTAGAATAGATTCGTTATTGATAAGAATTTGTCGTTTGTCTGGTGTTAAATTAACATCAACTTCAGCACGTTCTACAATAATATTTAAAACAACAAACGGACTCTGATTACCATTGTAACGATGATACGTTTCATTAACCAATTTTATTATTTGTTTTGGTTCACATGGACGACCATTAATATAAAAATATTGCCGATCTCGTGTACTTCTACCACTGCCATGACTACAACTTGATATATACCCTTCCAATCGAAAACGATTCAAGCCCAGCGAATCAATATCCTCATCCTTAATAATGATCGATGAATCTAAACTTTTTATAACTTCTTGTGTTAAAGTTTCATGCGGTTCGATTGGTTGACGAATTTCTAATAACTCAGCTTTCTGTTTTGGACCGAAAATTGCTACAATATTTTCTAACATTGATCCGTTACCATTTGTTGACATAATTGTTGTTTTTCCACCTTTATTTGATTGATTTGTTACAATAATACGACAACCATACGATATTAAACCATATGCTTGCATTATTTGACACATTTTTATAAATTCCTTTTTAATATTTCGCTGAAATTCACGTTTACGAACTGGTAGTGTTGCAAATAGATTCGATAATGTAACTGTTGTACCTTGTTGACGAGCACAAAATGATTTCTTAATTATTTCTCCGTGATTGTTCAATTCCAGTTTTAAACCGAACTCTGATAATTTAGATTTTGTTATAATTGTCATATCAGATAAAGCACATAATGAGCTAAGAGCCTCACCACGAAAACCAAAAGTTGCTACTTCTTCTAAATCAGAAAATTCCCGAAGTTTTGATGTATGATATTTAGCAGCTAAACAAAATACATAGAAAATTATTTACATGTTTAAAAAATGGAAATGATAAAGATGAGAAGAAGCAAACCATACTTAATCCTACGAAATTACTCTCTTCGACACCATTGCCATTGTCAGAGACCTCAATCCAATCCAAACCTTGTTCACGTAGTTTTATCTCAATTAATGTAGCTGATGCATCAAGAGAATTTTCTACCAATTCTTTAATAGCAATTGCTAAACTTAGAACGACCTATAAATTGTTTATACTTCATATTATAATTTATTTTAATGTTTATTTTTTTAAGAATTATTTGAAAACAAAAATTGCTTACCTGTCCAGAACATATTTTATGAACGGTGTCTTTATTAATCGCTTTAATACTTTTTGCTAATTCTGTTGTTGGCTTAATTTCATCATTCATTTTAATAAAAACTATATGCTAAATATAAATGAGTGCACAACAGTTTAGAAATTTATTAAAAACATTTATTTGTATCTAAATTTTATTTATTCCAAATAAATAAGCGGCAAACGAAATAAACAACGATGTCAATAATAAAATAAAATCCCTATCGGAACATTTATTCTTATCACCTTTCGAAAATTATTAGGGAACGTTCGTAAACCACGTAGTTCCAAAAATGACATAATTTTATCCCCCCCCCCGGTTGTAACATCTTG
>JAABKK020014304.1:6985-37432 GCA_011634745.2 Catotricha subobsoleta
GTATCGACTCATAATTATCTGATCAAAAATTGTGTGGTAATTATTTTTTATTTTTTATTTTAATTGCAATTTTCAATACGTACATGAATTTCTTTTGGCTCTGTGTAATTGTGTATAAAGTATAAATGTTATTGTTGCGTCTCTGGTTATTACACTTTTTCATTGTAATTTATATTCATGAAAACTCTATACCTAATATTCATAAAATATCTTTAGCAATAAAAAAAAAAAAAAATAATAATAATTGAATATCTAAAAATACAAAATAGACATCGCCAATTAGAGATATTGCTTTTAAAGAAATATAAATCGTCAAACGAAATCTAAAGCAAATATTTTTCTTTATTTATTTCATTTCATCTACAATATTCTTGCATAGCACTGTTTGACTTTACTGCATAAAATTTGCACAGCGAAAATACAAACAGAAGAAACTCTTCAATTCAAACAGTTAATTCTTAAAATAACAAAATACAAGAAGTGAAAATGTAAGGAAAAAAAAGACCAAAGAAAAAAAGAAGAATAGCAAAACAATGTTATGAAAATGGTGCTCGTGCAATTCGCAGTCAGTGGATCGTAAAAAATAGTTATTTAAGATCAACACAAGCTGCTGCAGCACGTCCCTCAGAATTTGTTTTTAATGGTGCAATAAGAAAAAAGAAATATTAAAGAGATGCAAAAATATGTATTTTATGCACTTATTGTATGAAAATGTTGCGTTTTGTGTACGATGTCAGTGTATAAAGTAGCAGCATTATTATAGCTGAAGGAATATTTAAAATTGATTTCTATATTATATCGGAACAGAAAGATATTTCTACTGTTTATTTTGTAACAGTTTCTTTTTGCTGTTTTTTTTTCTTCTTTTCTCCTCTCTATATTATAGACTGACTATATATAAATATTTCACGTACCAATAAGCAGTGTAGTAATTGTACATAATGTGACAGCAGCTGATTATTCCTTACGAATCTTTATAATGTTCACTACGAAATTCAATCTTCAATTTTTTACTTATAAAATGTTTGGTTAAAAATAAAGATTTGTATTCAGTCTTACACATTTTTTTTCCCTTTCAACATTTAAATAATTATAGAAAAAAAATTATTTAACAATCAATTTATGTAAGAGATCTCATTTATTTTATTTTTACCAATATTCATGCTATTCAAAACACAATTTTAAGAGCTTATAATCTTCGGAAAAAAAACGATTAGAAGTTTTGAAAACAATTATTTAAATTAATTCATGAAGATGTCCGAAAAAAGTCTAATGATATTTAATGTCGATACTCGATATAGTTTAGAATAAGATAGATAGAGAACAAGTTATCAAACGATTGGTACACTGTTTTATGATCAGAAAACAAAAAAAACGATCTATCTCTATCAGATTAAGAAGTTTGTTCAATTCCGATATATGTAATTTGATTTCAGCGCAAACACTTAAGCATCGGAACTCATGTGGGTTCTACATGTTTGATTGAATCACTCTAATTGCTAATAATATCAAATGTTTTTCGATTTCGTGATTCAATATTAGACTAAAATATTGGTTTTACAGTTTTTTGATGCTAATTTGTGTTGAATCGTTCCTGAGACTTATCGGATTACCACCTAAATGAGATACGTCTAATCATCGTTTCCTTCCAGTCTTGCAGTCTGTTGCATCTATTTTAAATTTTATCGGTTTTATATTATCTACTTATCGTTATCTCAATTTCGATATAAAATGCAGATAGGAGGTTTTTCACTGAAGATAACCATATGTTTATAGTTTTATTTTTAATTCGTTAGACAATAATTTTCACACCAATTAATCAGTTTTAAGAAGAAACCCATAAATGCGAGGAAATACATAAATTCTACCAATTAACAAAGTTTTGAGCGATTTAGGTATTTTTGTTTAATTAAATAGAAAGATTTATATCCATTACTAAATGTAACATTAAAAAGTGTGTTTGAAATTTCTTTCGCTTTCTATTTCAATAAATATTTCCCGAAAATCATGTTAGAGTGCTTTTTATTACCATAAATATAACGAGAGTATCTAATATCTATAAATCTATGAATGCGTCATAAAATTTAAATCATTTAATAAATCATAAAATAAACAAATTACAACTCATTAAAAATCTGTCAATATTAATTTTTCAAAATCACCTGTGCCTTTAACCTATCCTAATGTATAATGATGAGAGTAAATTAGAAATACACATCATATGTGATTATGGTTATGTTAATTTGATAGCTTTTAAACGTTTAAAATATTATATAAAATTATAAAATGATTACATTGAAGTTTTTACTATCAAACATCATAGCCTTCATAAAAGTTTAGAAAGTTTATTACATTTATGAATATTATTTATTAAAAATCTATTGGTCGATGTTAACATTGTCGTTTCGATCTATGAATATTATGAATTATGTATTTTGAATATATTTTGTGTGGCTCTGTGCATAAATACTTGGCACATATGCGTATATGGGCCAGGTAATATTTCAAAATATATCGAATCCAATAAGAGTAATCAGTAAGTATATTGATTATGCACAACATA
Source organism: Catotricha subobsoleta (assembly GCA_011634745.2). Taxonomy (NCBI): domain Eukaryota; kingdom Metazoa; phylum Arthropoda; class Insecta; order Diptera; family Cecidomyiidae; genus Catotricha; species Catotricha subobsoleta. The sequence continues at coordinate 9,549 of JAABKK020014304.1, forward strand.
TATTTATATAATAATATGAAATAATATATCATTTAAAATACAATTAATTAATGATCAATTCATTTATTAAAGTGAAAAAAAAAGGAAATTTTCAAGTCAATTTTTTTTTAAAATATGTAAGAGTGCGTTCGATCCATAGGAAATCACTATATTATTTTTCCAAATAAGAGATTGCGTTCTATTTAATTGGAGTGTTTCATAGTGAGATAGAATCAGAGGGCATTCGAACCATAAGGTTTAGTACCGTTCGCTGTCTATAGTAGAAATATGATTATCTCACTATGAAACGGCGCGGTTATAGACTGATTTTTCTCCGATCGAACAGAAAATTCTCTTATTTGGAAAAAATATAGTGTTTTTCTGTGGATCGAACGCACTCTAAGTAATACAAATATTAATTAAATCCGATACGGTCAACTTAATCGTATACCTTCCAAAAAGAATACTTTATTAAATATACATTGGAACAAGTGTATACTCTCTAAAGTATACTTTAATTCAAAATAGAAAATACACATTATGTAGTATATTTGGTATACTTCACAAAGTATACTGAAAAGTATAGAGTTTCTAAGGTATATCAAATATACTATTGGAAGTATCAGGATTGGGAAAAACGCGATATTAGCGAAATTTTTTGAAATTTTAAAATAGCGTTAGCGATATTGTCAGTATAGGTATAACGTACTTACAGTAGGTCACCAATTTCATTCTTCTTAAATTCAGAGAAGAATAGCTGCCAAATACCGGTTTCAGTATTGTATTTTGTTCATATTTCTAAATTAGTTTCTATTTCTTTACTCAAAAAAATTCAAATTTCAATTAAAAAACATTGACTGCAAACACTTATTTTTAAAGATTACATTCTGTGTCACAATTTTGATAACCTTACATGAATGAATTCCGTTTATACATCATACGTAAAAAAAAAAAAAACAATTCATAAGATCACACTTTATAATTTGTTTTTATTAAATTGGATGAAATATATGCAGAAACAAAAATTAAAAAAAGTGAGAAAATTCTATAATCGAAAAAATAACTACACGACTTCATTTTTGTAAAAAAAAAAAAAAAACGAAACCAATACATTTTTTTTCAAAAACGAAGTAAAAGAACCCCAAATAACGACTCTGTCATTGTACAAATATTTACATAAAACTATATATGTTTATCGAACTACTTAGCAAGTTCTAAATATCAGATTAAATGTTTTATTAATACCAGAATGGATTTACTGATTATTCGTCATTTTATATCGACTACATATAATATTGGTACCATTAACAATAAATCACTGTATTATCTTTGCTAAGTGTTTATTACAAATACTGAAGTAGATAAAATAGATGAACAATAAAATAATATTAACTCCAAATCGAATAAATTGTTTTGTTTTCTCTGTTTGTTTTTTTTTACCGAGAATATTTTAGCAGGCACTTATGTAATTATTTAAAATTATGCTCAATAATCGCTAGGCAATTACCTTTTGAATTGATCATTGAATTTTTTTTTTTTTTTTAACTCTAATCCCCCTCTATATTCAGAGTATTATCTTATAGATTATTTATTATTCAAACAAGGGAATAATGAACGCATGTTATTTGTATTTTATGAATTTAAATATTTATTACTCAATTTTGGGATAATTTCTTATTTAAATTCTCTTGTAATCTGTTTAAAAAAAAAAAAAAATAAACAATTCTTGCAAACATTTTAATTGATTTTCATTTTCAATTTCAGGTATGTACATTTTGAGATCAGCATCTATGGGAAATAAATCTATAGGCTTCAAACATTTGACTATTCCAACATTTAAGATCAATATGTTTGAAATATAAATCAACGCACGTGCTGAGAAACAAGTCTTCTGACCTACCTTTTAAATGTATCGTTAGTCAATTTAATTTTAAACGCGTGAGGTAAGTTTTTAGTTGACATCATTTGACTTTGCTAAAAATAAATAAATTAATTGGAAAAGAAAGTTGCTTAAAAAATTCTGCTTAATTAAAAGATTCCTCTTTCATTACAATAGGAAACAATATCAATAGATTGAATATTTAATGCATATATATGAAAAATAATTTGAGAAAAATTAAAATAGTAATTGAATACAAATTAATAGCCAAGCAAAACAGCATTACTGAAATTTTATTTCTTTAGTTACTGCAATTATTTAAGTATTTTAATATTTCATACATTTTGTGGTTTTCTAACAAAATATTTCAGAATGTACTTGATTTTTTTTTTTTTTGTGTTCTTTAACCATTCGTGTTTTTAGCTACTAGAGATATGAATACTTATTACGCATTGATCATATAATACATTCTTTAGATGGTTTTTGAAATTCTATTATGTTAAGATCCTATTTATTATACTTGATCTTTAGCAGCTGGTTATAAACAAGTAGCCGGATATTAAATTTCGGTTTTATTATTTTTAAATGTTTGTAGACAACATATAGCTTATGGTATACGATATAACTACGGGATTAAAATATATTTTGATTTAAGAAATATTTGAGAATTATGAGAAAAGTAGAAGACAGGTGACACGAAAACTTTTTGAATAATAAAAACAGACATATACATAGACGTAGATACTTTATAAATTATATTTGGTGAATATATTAAAAATGGCATATATCACTGTTATAAATGAGAAAACTTAAGAACGACCAGAGCTTTGTTAATTGAATATATATAGAAAAAAAAAGTTATGTACATTTTCACTCTTTTGTTTTTATATAATTGAAATTATATTCTTGAATTCACAAATTTCTTGGTATTGTATTGGATTCCATTTACATTGTATTTATTCTTAAAATCTGCTTTGTTGTTTAGCACAACAAATGGCCTTAATATATTTATTATTTTATAGGAGATGGAATATGTATAAAATATAATAAACATACATAACTACTTATTATTTGTATTCTCATTAAATTTTGACATTATTTTTTTTTACCAGAAATTTTAAAATTTTGGAAATAGGAATGATGGTATCAATTCTAGTAGATTTACCTATCATTTCAGGTCGTAATACATATACCAAACCAGGGTGTTCACAAAGATAAAATGAAGAAATGCCATATGTTTTTCATGTTCTTTTCGTAGCCTAAATGCAATTTTCCATATTTCTAAAAAAATAATTTTCTAAGAGAGCAAAAAAAAATCTTTAGTTTTCCGTGTGAGTAACAAAAAAATAAATCCTGTCGAAATTCCATGTATTTCTATGAAATTTTTACATTCCATGTATTTTCCATAATAATAATTCCAGACAATTTCAAATTCCATGCATTTTCAATAATTCCATTAATTTATTATCGTTATTTTTTCTAAATACGAAATTTCTAAATCACTAGAAATGCAAAAAGAAACTTATGTCTTTTAGCGCAGCCGATTACGTCAATATTTGATTCCAGAGTAATCATGAATTTGTCAAAAATCATATTTTGTCTTTGTCAAAGGCTTCATTCAGTTCTCCAATGGCCTTTATTAAGATGAAATGTTCAATATATTTTATTACCTTTTATCCCTTTACGAAACAAGCTGCCAATGAATTGGTACACGACTTCATTTTTCTAACAAAAAACAAACAAAAAAAACCTGGAGGTTAAAAATATTTTCACTAAAAATATAGCTGCGTCTTTTCGTATATTGTTTATCAAAATCCGACCAACTCAGTCCTGAGATCCAGAAAAAAAGTGAAAAAAAAAATGTACGAAACCAATACTTGCTTTTTTTTTCAAAAATGAAGTAAAAATGATATAAATCATATGTTTTCAATTTTTACGACTATGTAATAAGGGGGTTGGGAAATCATTTATTTTTATTTTATTATATTACATGAATGATACGCTGCTAAATTATATATTCGTTAAGTATTTTATTTCTTTTGATTAGAATTGTAGTAAAATATGTGCAGTTCAATTACATATATTTAACGTGAAAATTAAGAAATCGGAGCTAATCATAGAATATGCATCAGACATTGCACAAACCTAGTATTGTGTTTCAGAGCTACACCTACACCATATCTAATATTCTCACGTGTACTACAGAACTGAAGCAACGGTCTTGAATTAATTTAATGCCAAGAAATCTGACATTATAATAGGTGATAAATCAGCAACAGTCACCTAAATCTACCGAATATTTACCATAAACCATGTGTTTATTATATTACGACTATTATCAGTTAATTAAATTTGTCATAGCAAATACAGCTTAAAAGCTTCTTAGAAACATCTTCACATCTTCAACCTAAATTTGTTCACCTTCTTAATACTGATAATGTAATTCTGAAACACAGAAATTGCATTGCATTCAATTTACGTCATATATCTTCCCATATTCTCACTATTAACTTTAAGAATCCAAAATGTTTTTTTTTTTTTTTTTAATCCTGCGATGCGAAAATACACAACTAAAAAAATATTTCTTTTTTTTTTTTCAGACAGAAATCGAATTATTTGCTTAGACTTTATGTTTACTTATATAATTGTGTATCTAAGGTTTCATATTTTAGTTTGTAAAACGCTTAATAGAAATTTCTATTGGAATGGCTAACATTTCATACAAATAAAAATTACTATTAATTATTAATAGGAAGACATTAGAAATTTTAAAATTTTAAGACAGAAAATGAATTAGTTTACCAAAGAAAAACAGAAAAATTGTAATAATTTTGTAAATGTTTGTGTGACTGTTATTAGTCTATTACTCAATAATAAGATAACGCTTATAAAATATTAATAGTAATTGCACAACACCCTGTACAGTGTACACTGTATAATCACCTAGCCTACCAACCAACCCATTCACATACATTATTATTATTTTCATACATGCGGATTAAAGTGAAGACCTGCTGTTTCATAAATGTATATTACAACTAATCCAATATAATAAATAATATATAAAACGTAATGCACCTATACTGCGATCCCGATATTCATACACACTGCTACCACATGTGTGTCGTCATCGCATTGACACAAACAAAACAATCCCTACCTCTGACTAAGCCGACTCTCTTTTTCTCTCTCTCTGCTATTTTAATAATATTATATAGTGCTACTAGTGCTGCTGTTAGTTCCCAAGAAAGAAAAAAATCTCCATCCCATTCCAATGCACATCCTAGCACAACCGGTTATTTTGTTTCGTTCACATATACCATTTATTGTATCTTGCTGTCTGTATTGCACAAATTTGTTGATGGTTTTTAATTTGTTTCCAACGTTAGTTCGAGTCCGCTGTTCACATCGTACGGATCGGTTTTTTTTAGTCGTTTCAATAATAATTTTTACAAAAACGATATATAATAATTATTTATTTTTCATCCAAGTGACGTGGTAAATAAATTTTATAATATTTTATTATTATGTGTTATGAATTATTATTTATATAATTTTTTTTTTTTTTTCTTTTAAAATGTGTTTTAAAAAATATTAAATAAATTACAATATTCTATAATTGAAATGTTTTAATACGGATACACCAACAAAATGTAACATAATTAATTAATTTCACTTTATAATAATATTGCTCAGTGTGTTCCCTCAATAAAATAAGTTTAGCTCAACTACAAAATATTATTTTTGCTCTATGGATATACAACACAAAGTGAAAAATTTACTCAACAATTTTTTATATATTTTTTTATTTTAGTTTTTTTTTTATTTTTTTTATACATATATAAATATAAATATATATATATTTGAGTGGTTCATTATGTGACGCAATTCTTTTTTTTGGCAATTTTCTATATATTATGATTGTGAAGTGTCTTATTATGTATTCGTTGGTTGTGCATTAAATAACACAATTGTGACATGTGTTTTTAATATAAAAAAAAAATAAATAAATAAATAAATGAAGAAGAAATGATGTTGATATATTCAACAAATATTTTTTTGTCAGAAATTTGTTTTGATACAAAGAAAAAAAAATCTTAAAACATTTTTTTTGTAAATGTAAATGAGCGATAATATGCATGAATATATAAATAAATGTACTTGTGCAATATTACATCCTCTATAATCCTTGTCTTAATTATAAATGCGTGATTTTAAGAAATATCGCATATTTGTATCGGGCATAGGATTGATTGTTTATTTGATATAAATTGTACACTTTTTTGGTGTACATTCAAAATATATTAAAATTAAATAAAGTTTTGCAATTAATTATAAGTGTTTTTCTGTTTAAGCTTGTTTTAAGATTTTCAAAGTATCAATCCAATAAATATCAATAAACCAAAATTAGTTTGAATATTTCCATACAATTTTTTTTAAATAATATACAGTGTTATGTATGTATATAAACCGACCAATTCATATAAAGAATAATAAGTTTTAATTAATGATCAGTTAATGTGATTGTGTAACAAAAATATATTTGTGCCAATGCGCAAACCATTCATATACTCAATACAATCAACTTAGGAATATCTCAAAATTTTAATATTTTTCCTTTGGATTTGGTTTTAATAGTGCTTCAAAATTTGGGATTACTTTTCAGACTTGGTAAGCATAATTTGTTAATTAAATTGATCATTAATGTTCATTTTACTAATAAAACAAAATGTTGAAAATGGAAAATTTTGATTTCAACGGTACCAACCTTACAATTAATTCTAATACAACTTCTATCCAATTATCGTATATACAAAATTTTTCTCTTTGGATCGGTATCGCTATCTCCCCTTCCCTCCATTCCATTCCACAGTGCACATATTCTGACATATCTTACATTATGACTCTATGTACCCTTCTCCTGTATTTCAATGCCAGGGTTTATACCGGTCTGGAAAAGTCAGGGAAAAAAATATTCTGGCCAAGTCATGAAAAAGTCGGAATTTAAAAAAATTCAAAATCGGCTAGGGGACAGTGCGGTTTTTTTCGCGGAATTTTGGAAAAATAGTATCTTTTTTCAGTTTTTCAAAAGTCAGCTTTAGGGGACAGCGCGAGTTTTTTTTTCTTCTCAATTTTCAGAAAAGTCATGGAATTTTTTTTTGTAAATTCTGTATAAACCCTGAATGCGGATCAAGATGATATTTAACTTGATGAAAATTCTGACCTTCAATGTCATTTTCTATACGATTTAAACATCTCTTCAGTGTACGACAGTTCCACAGTTTTGAAACGGAACTCGGAACATATCAATATATCTCAGATTCTTCATTTTACATACTATGATCAATACTATAAAAACGTAATACTTCTAAATAACGCACTAACAATAGTCAAAGTCTTAGTTTTTTTTTTCTTTTTATATATAACAAATAATGTTTCAATGCAATCGATTATATGTGTGTCAATTGACGGCGTTTTCGTTTGCGTCACAATACAATGATGATGATTTTTTTTTTCTTATACAAAACGCTTGCTATATTTCATAATAATATGGTGGCAGTGTTGTTTTGCTTGATTGCACACAATATTATTACTTTTTTTCTATTTCGAATTAGGTATTTTGATTCTCAACATAGTTTATTAATTTTTATGCTTAACTAGTTTTTGTGATTTGTTGGTGTTGTTGTTGTTGTTGTGCTCTTTGATTTTCAATGAAATATAAATAATAATTATAAATAATTTATCTCTTAATTGTTCTTTTTCACTTAAACTTTGCGTCAGATAATTAAAAAAAAAAAAAAATGATTTTTTCTTGACATTTTACTTTCGTTAGTTTTACTTACAAAGAGAATATTTTTGATAAATTAAGTATTAACTAATAAAATCTTTACATTTTTAAATATCATTTAAATTTTGAACGGTTAAATTTAAAATTATAAGTTTTTCTTAATCGTATATGAACAATATTCAATAATTTCCAACCTTATTCCATTAAGAATTGCAACTTATAACATTTTTTTTTTTTTAATTTTATGTCATTATAAAAATAAAATTATAACTAGTAAGAATTATAACTGAAATCTTACACAATCACAAAGCAATTTTACAATGACAAGAGAGAAAAAAACCGAATAACGTTAATGTCTGATTTAAATCTGGTCAAACCGGACGATAGTTATAACATAAACGCATCTGACATCAGTTATAAAACTAGATTTAAATTAAAAAAAAAAAAAAAACAAACAAACAAACAACAACTTCAGCGAAATAATCTTTCAACATTATAATATTTAATGTTGAAAGAGAATATCAAAGAACAAAAGCGTTTATACGAGTAAAGATTTCTACCTACTTGGGCTGTGTGGTTGAAAGTATGAGATATTTATAAGGTTCCTCTAGTCTCATATATTATTAAAATCATAATAAAAAGGAAAAAAGCAAAATAAGATGAATAATTTTATTACTTCGTATGCATATCGAATTGTAGATTATTTTTTTCCTTCGTAGAAGATTTGAATGAATACTGTCATCTTTTTTTTGTTCTCGTGTTGTGGTTGTGTCGGTTGCATTTAATAAACGTATTTTATCAACATGAAATTATAAACTCCATTTGGTGTTTAAAGTGTTCATTATTAAAATAGGTTAGTTAGCTTACCTGCCATGACAAAATAATAAATTTCATAAATTTCACGGTGTTTCTATTTCACTTTAATTTTCATAAATGCGTTGGCATCACGTGAATACCATACACTGGAAGACTACATAAAATTAAAATGAAAATGAAAAATGGCTACAATAACTCCTCCACTACGACCAATTAAGATCAAAATCACAAACCCATAAAAAAAAAGAAAAAAAAAAAACAAACTAATTATACCCGTTGTATGATGGCTATGTTCCCTTTACATTTTATAACTTTGAATTAGTCCAATGCTTATGTAAAATCCTTGTAACTTATTTCCCAAGAGCTAGCTATTAATCTGGCTACTGCGTTTACAATTCATGATAGAATAATTCACAAGATTTTGACTGTACTGGTGATAAGATTGTGTAAGGTATTTTGCTTGCGCCTTTATTTATTTGGAACTTTTTGGTGCTGAATCATCATATTATCTTATTCATAGCCATGCGGTACCATATTCACAACACACACTGTGGTTACTAGTTATATAGAAAATATTTCTATACTTTTTTTCTTTTTTTTTGGAAGACATTAGTAGTTATATATTACTGTTGAAATACATTCTAAGAATAAATGCGAATTTCATGTAAAACTTTATTAATTTAAAAAGAAGCAAAATTTTAATGAGATAAAACCATACAAAAATAAACTTTTCACTTAATAAATAAATATAAGAAAAAAAAAAACGAAAATAAAATAAAAGGAAAAACCATAACAAAAATATAAATTGGTAAGATCTAAGGCGGTATTAGTTGATGCCCATCCCAAATTGAGCTATTTGTATAATAAAATAATTTTTAGGATTTATTGTTGTTTAGACAGCTTATTTGAATGAAATTTGTGTCGGCATTAATTTATTTGAATTTTGTTATAAGAGTCGATGTGTGATACTACTTGCTATTTATCCCGCTACAAGCTACCTATTTTATTAAAAAAATTGATAGCCACAGCCCCACAGCCACTATAGTACTATATTCATTATTATGTAATGTGAAATGGTTTTATTCGAATACCAGCAACAAAAACATATAAATATGAATTCAAGATACATATATTTTTGGTTTTATTTTATTTTTCAGAAAATCAATACTTATATATTTGTAGTGACGTTATAAAAGTGTACACTGGGAATAAAAGTACATTACACAACTTCACAAATTACTTAAAATACTTTACAACAGCTGACGTTATAATATACTTTTCAAGTTAATTTATAACTACTTTCTAGTTGTATAGTTTCACTCGCGGTTGACACATATCCGATTGATGTGAAAATATTCTATCTAATAAATTACATTGCAAATGTTGCACTCAAATAACGATTTTATTTGGTGGTCTAGCTTTTCTTCACAAATGAATCATTTACATTTCGGATACAAAATTAAAGTTAATAAAAAAAATTAGAATAAATAAATTTACTGCCATATTTTCTAACCCATTATACTCATATATAAGTTGCAGTTTTTTTTAAAAAAAAAAAAAGAAAAAAGTTCTTTGTTTTTAGGAGCATTGGATCATTATTATGACGGAGGTTAAAATATTTCTTATTAATTCATATTTCTCATATTTTATGTTTCTGTTAGTTGTAATGTAATCCTAAAGTATTTAATTATGGTAGTTGGTTGTTCTTAAAACCGTTTATCTTTTAAAAAAATCTAAGTCAAAAGTATTTTAACCTTACCTCAGCGATAGCGTCTGAAAAAAAAAAAGTAAAATGAAAAAGAAAAAAAACAACGAATACATTGCTCAGCGTAACTTTTATCATAAAGTACAACAAGAAGGAAATTAACAAAACCCAAAAAAAAAAAGAAAGAAAAAAAAACTTACCACAAACATCATCATCAACAACACGAAAACTAAAAATTATGTTAGCCACACGCGACTTATTTCGATTTTATTTTAATTTCTTACTGTGTCCATTGTTATATACTTACAATATTTTCATGGGTGAATTTAAAGGTGGCTCAGCTTTAGTACTTACCTTCACTCGAATGATTACCATTTCATTATTGTACAGAAGGGCGCTTACGTAATAATCTATTTCTATTAATTTTTCTTACAGGTGGCAATTACACACACCTGAATTCAGATGTCTGACTTTTTAATTAATTCTTTAATTATTATTCTTATGCTTTGCTCGACCAATTGACGAGTATCACCTTAAATACACAATCGACTTGAATAAAATCAAGTATTCAACAATTTATTTTAGAAAATGGGAACCTTATCTGCTAGTTTTCTTTATCAGCTGCTTATATAAATAAATTTAAAAATTGTTTTTGTATTTTAATATGCCATCAATATTTAAAGATGTATGAGGATTTACACAAATATATTGACTCGTTTAATCTTTAATCGAATTGTAAATGTTGATCGTAACGAAAACTCTCTCAAAACACTTTTAAAAATATATTCAGCTAGATTTCAACAAAGTATTGACCATTTGAAATATTTATGGCCATATGATATTTCATTTGATCTGTGCATTAATTAAAGTTTCGCAGAGTTGCGTTATTTTTGTTTAATTTTTTTTTTTTTTTTAGAACCATTACCGTTTGTATTTTATAGATGTGATCTTTAAAATTTCGTACCACTCAAATTCTTATGTGACCTTAACCATTGCAAAAAAAAAATAATAATTTTCTTTGATGAACTAAATAATTTATGAACAAAATAAATTTGCAAGAAAAAAAAACGATTGTCACTCGGTTTACTTAATCTATTGTTCTTGTCCACCATATTTCTTTTTTATTATCTTTTGGTTTGTAAGTGTTTTTTTCTTCTTCTTTTTTTTTTGTTATTTGTGAATATCTTTATTGTGTATAGTACGCTGAGCACATAGTTGATAGCTGTATTTATGTTATAATGTCTCAATCACGTAACATACGCTTGGATAACAACGAATAATACAAAATATCTTGAATATTTTATTTTATTTAAAAAAAAAAAATTGTAAATGTGAGTAAAAATGTGCATTATTGAAAAGAATGAAATATTTGTAGGTACATTTAATAGTTTTTCAAGTTATTTTTTTTTTTTGTTACATTCTTTTTTTCTTTTAAACATGGCAAATATATATTTAAAAGATTTCTGAGCGACTAATAAAACTCAAGCGGTTTAGTTCTTGTTCGTAGGTATTTAAGACAAAATTCATATATAATATTTACTACGAATACTCGAATGCTAATTCTCGAGCTCAAACGAATTTGACAATGAATGAAATAAATTCATTTTTTATTAATTAATAAATCTTGAGAACCATAACAAAAATTACTTAAGTTACAACAAATTCGACTAAATTCAAAATAATTTCAGAATGCCCAAAATAGAGTTAATTTTTTAAATATTAGGTTCGAATTCTTATTTATAAACAAGTATGTGTTTTTTTTTTATTTATTAATAATAAATTATTGATTGCTTGTAACGATTCAGAATTACCTTTTAGGGTAAGTTTACTGTAAGTTTAGGGTAAGTTATATGTCAAAGAACGAAGAACGTTGACATAAAAATTATATCAAACTTACCTTAAGTTTCGCTTTCGATTTTGATACTCGAGTAAGTTAATATAAGTTTTTTTTTGTCGTATTCATTCCTACCAAACTAAGGTAAATGAATGCAATAAAAATTTACTCTAATTTACCGAGTAACAAAAAAAAAACGAAACCGACTCTGAAGCGCATTGCACGAAGACACTTATTAATGGATTAAATTAAATGTTTTATCTATTTGTTGCACTAAATCAGATTAATGACTTACACTTACAAGAATTTTATTTATGAAAATGAGAGGTTCATTACTTTTATTAGCTCTTACTAAAAAAATAAAATAAAATAATAACTACAAAAACAGCGAAATTTTTACAAAGTCAATATCTTAAAAGTTAGTCATCTGAATATCAATAAAATAATACCAATAAATGCAAACATTTAAAAATAAAATAAAAATTTCACAACCAAAAATCAATAAAAACCCATTCTTGTTTGACTGCATTCACAAATAAATTTTTAACAAAAACATTTCGATTTGAAAAGATTATTATATTTATTATTACAAACCAACACATACACAGGTCAAAAAATATTTAAATAGTTACTGGCAAAGCATTTATATATATTATGTTTTTTTTTTTTCTTTCCGTTGTAAATAAATAATATAATATTCAGTTTAATGTTTTGGAATCGTGCGTTATGGTGAAATATTAGATAAGAAATGCAACGTAAATAATAAATACATATATATAGAAACCACAATACATCGCAGTTTATCAAAATCGTCACAAAATAAACACTTAAAACGCAATAAATATTATGATTTTAAAGCTGGCCATATGAAAAAAAATGTTTTGTGCATGTAACAAAATGTTATTAAATTTCACACCACAATGTCTTAAGTTTGCTCGTATATCAGTTTGAAAGAAAGAAGAAAAAAAAATATGAAATAATAACAAAATAACATAAAATTCCGCCATATTGGGATTTCATAAGCAATTTAGTTAAGTACAAACACGTGTGCTGCATATTAGGTTCGAATTCTTATTGATATATATGTTTTTTTTCTTTTTTATTTATTAATAATAAATTATTTAAAAAAATGTTCTTTGAAGTTATTATAATTTGAAAATATGAGAAAATGCATTGCATTCATAATTATGCAATATTTGATACTGTACAAGTGGGTCATATATCATAAGATGGCTTAATTTTTTGTCCTGTTTTTACCGCCTAAGCAAAGGGCTTATATATAAAATGAACTAATAAGTTGATATCGAAAATATATTAATTAATTTCATTTGTTTTTGAATAAAACATAATGTAAGTAATGCATAAAAAATATGCTGCCAATAGTACGTTGCATCATTTTTGTTAAGAATAATAATTTTCAATTATATATAATTTCAAGATTCTGAGTCTTTTAGTTGGTCGACGACTAATATTTTATCACTAAATACTGAGAATGACCGACTTGGTCTAAAAAGAAAGTAGTTGAAAGAGACAAAACAGTAAAAAAAAAATTTAAAACTTTTTGAAAACGAATCAATAAATTCTATATTTATTGTAAAAGGTCATTAAAATTTGAGCTTGAGTTATTTAGATTTGAAGCCTCAAAACAAAAAAAAAACAAACTTTTTTTTTTTTATCTAATACGAATTATTTAAATCATTTTGCTTGACACAATTAAAATGATTTAAAATTTATTTTTATCAGCTATTTTAAGATACATTTGAGTTTTTCGGCTAAATAAAGATAAAATGACCGTATTTACATATTATTATTTTTTGTCATTATCGAAAATGACGTCAAACATATCAACTCTGGTTCATACGTAACCAATATCTACGTAAATCGTTTATAATTCAAATGCAAAAAAATCAAATAACTTAAGATTTATAAATGCATATTATTAGTCAAATATTGGCAATAAATTATAATCTTAAACTAATAAATGGAATAAAATGTATATTTTTTTTCATTAGCTATGTAACGAATTTCAATTTAAAGGTAACGGTTATTCGGTTATGTATATTTTTGTATATATTTACTTATTTTATTAAACATGCATAATGATGAAAATAATGTGAAACCAATTATCACCACGTGAATTGTTTTGAAATTCTTTCTTTGTAACATTATTATAATTTATAAAGTATTTCAAAATCAAGTTCAATTTCTTTTTTATTGTAGTTTATTTGAAATATTTTCGATAGGTTTTCATGCATTACATTCGATTAAGTTGAACAGAATGATTTCATAGATTCTTAATATGGACGTAAATTATTCAGGAATACCTCAAATTCAAGTTATTCCAACTTTTCTTTTCATTTTTACAAAATTTTCTTTTAATTTCTTATATTCAAAGAAAAAATATGTTGACTTAATTAAAATACTAATACAGAATATAAACCCTTTTAAATTAATTATATTAATTATCTCTTATGAATTTAATTTCAATTAGATTTAAAACCCACAATTTTCTTTGTATAAAAAACAAAAACAACAAATTAAAACCATTTCAGATTTTCAAATACGTATCTAATTAAATAAAACAAATAGCTACGAAATCATTTTTCAATAAAGTTTGTGATATTATCAATCAATTGTTTTTAGTTAGGCGTTGAAGCCAAAGATCTGAAAATGTTATTTTATTGAAATTCTAACACAATATATTTTCTATCAAAGGTTTTGTTTTTTGTTGTTTAAAATGGATCACAGCAAAAATAGTTCACATTTATTTTGTTAAACTTCCATCGTTATTTCTAATTTTTTAATTTAAATTCATACAATATGATGTAGAATAATCGAATTCTCTCAACATTCATAAATCGAATATCGAACTAATCAAAATAAATTCACAATAAATAGAAGAAAAAAAATCAAACAAAATAGTAGAGAAAAGAATCGACAAAAAAATAATAATAAATAATACTTAATCAAAATAATATTTTAGAAAATATTTACCTCAACATCAATTTAATAACGCTAGTATAAATATGTCTGAAGATTTATACACCGAACACACACTTACTTATATTAGATTCTAAATTTATTTTATACAGCTAGAATTTGTTTGATTTTTGTCTTATTTTGCTTCTACTATTGGTTTAAAATGTGAGCAGATGCAATTTTCTTAAACCGCTAGAAAAGACCGGTTTTTTTTATTTTTTTTTTATTTTTATTTTTTTTGTTGTATTTCATTGTATAGCTAGTGTTTATGTCTCCACTGAGTTCTGTTTGTAAGACGTATATTATGATAGAAGTGTAAAGTTTTATTGTCTATTGTATAATGGTATAATATAGAGAGCGGCTGTGTGATGTGATGGCTGATGTATCTAATCTTATATTATTTAGTTCTCATTTCTTATTTTTATTAAAAAGAAACACTCTTTCATATTTATGTGTTTAGCGTGTAGAAAAAGTTTATAGAAAAGGTAGATAATTTACAATATTCACATATGTTTCATATTTTTACTACTCATATATATGTTTATAATTTGAAAATTCTCTATTAACAGTGCATGACATATGTTTTGAATCAAATTTCGATACGCGGTTTTTATTGAATTAAACAATAGAAAAAGCAGAACGCAGTGTATTATTTTTATTTTTATTTTATTATTTGTTGATATACGTAATAAATATAAGATGTGGTAGGACGAATAAAATACTTATTATATATATAATTATATATATATTTATTTTATTCATGGACTGTGTTTGAAACAAAGTTTTGTGAATAATTGGAATTTACGAAAAGAAATATTGCTGATATTTTAAGAAAATATTGAATGGTAGTCTGTGTTATTTGTAACAAAACTTATACCGAACATAAATCAGGGGATTGAAGCCAAAGGTGACCAATTAATATTATATTTTACATTAAAGACAAGCTGAACAAATTTAAATATGTAAATGTATAATACATTTTTTTTGTTGTTTTTTGTTAGGTATACGAAGTTTGTGATTTTGAAGTTAATTTTGTTGTTCTAATCAGTTTTATTAGAAGAAAAAAGAAAAAAAAAATTTCAACTTTAGCTCTAGCCCTTCAAATATAAGCAAATCAAAAAATATGCTAGCCTTAGTAGGTACTGAACTAAAATTTGACAATTCACGGAACAATTAAATAAATATATACATTCTAACATATTTCATATTATGTTGTGATAATAATCAGAAATCAATTAATTACTTTATTGTTTATTGGATGCTAAAATTTTTTTTATTTCGTTATGATATTTTTACTTAAATATATATAATTTTGTTTTGCCTGAAGAATTTTTGCGTATCTCAAGTTATTAGAAAGAATTTTTTTTTTGTTAATTTGCTTACTAAGAGAAATATAAGTAAAAGCACACGAATAACCATTAATTCATCGCTTAGCATAAATATGAGTGGGCATTTATTTTCGACATTTAATGCCTGTGTAGTGTGTATGAGTGGGTGCGAAGCTTTTATTCGGTTAATATACAGGGATTGGCACGTTTTGTTGTTGATCTTTTTTTATTGGTATTCAAATTGTCTGATAATAATTCTGCCCAAATAAAATACTATTGTTTAAATTTCAAATCGAACGTCTTATAATTGATTCTATCAGAAGAAAACGAATTAAACTTTTTGATCGTAAATTCAACAATTTTCTAAAATTGTCAGTATAACAATTTATATTCCATTTATCAGGTACTGAATTTAGATAGATTCAGTATCGTAGTACATAGGTACTAATAAATTGTAGCGAAAGTTGTATTCAGACTCTAACCATTACAGAACTAATCGTTACATTCAAGGGCAAGGACGGTATTTTAATCGCAGCCGTAATAAACTTTTATAGAAATAAAAAATATTGTCATGCAAGTAAGCTATATTTTTTTTTAAAAAATACTTTTAAATAAAAGTGAACTTTAAAGCAAGTTTGAATCGAAAGAAAACAAACAATAAATATCATTTGTGTGACTTTTTCTCCCAATAAAATGAAACTATTTCAGTTTTGCGTGTCAACGTACCTAAAATTACTATATAAATAAAAATATACAAATAATAAAAAATATAAATTGAAAATTATTTTTTTTTTTTTTCGTATTAAGTATAATCCCATAAATTTACCCGAAAATCTTAATAATCTAACAAAATATGTTGGATTAACTAAAAAATTGAATTAGGATTTATCCCATCCCAAGGATTTGGTATTAAATAATTTTTCCGTTCACCCTGTAAACTCTGTGACTCGTATCCTCTATCTAAACGCTATCTTTTCACTATATATTATACACCGATGATGATTTTCATTGTATATTTGTTTTATATACAATATTGTTGTTAGAAAATAAATATTATATCTTCCAACATTTCTATATTATACAATATAATATTTTATAATAAAAACAACATTCGGTTCATCTTTTTCATATAATATACCATCGTTTGTGTGTTTTTGGTTGATGAGGCAAAACAAAAGTAAACGAATTCCCCCAGATAAGATCTTAAGGCAATCTGACGAGACGATTTATGTAACAGAAAAGAGACAGTTTGTTTTATTTCATCGTTTTTATATTTATTTTATATTTGATGTGCCTGTGCATATACTTACTAAATGTTGAATTTGTTTTCGTTCGATAATATTTAGTATATTTACATAAATAATATTTTAGTTAGATATTAAGTGTTGATGATGGTGATGATGTTGAATAGCGTTGATGTGGTAAAAGTGAGAAATATTGTAACAGTTAATTCACTTCAAATTGATTATTTATGTCTCCGCAAAATTATTTCAAACTTCTACGGAAAAATTATTTATGCAATGAAAAATAGGAAATTAGTTCGGAGAAAAACAAATAAAGCTTGTCAATAAACAAGAGACAGAAAAAGACCAACTTTCAATTGAAAAATCACCGGTAATATGACAATTTTGTATAAGATGGATGCATATGAACACACCAATTTATACATACTTTACTGTACTGACAAATTTTTGATTTATTTATTTATTTATTTTTCGTAAATATATATATTGTTTTAGTTTCGTTGATTTCCGATAAATTGCGAGCAATTTCAATCAATTCAAACCAAGAATCTATCTATCAAACGAACAATAAAAAAAATAAAATAAAATAAAATAGGAATTTATGTATGTGACCGTATTGTAAAAATATCACTAATGGTTTCTTTAGCTTGCATAACTCTTTCGAACGTACATTGGTTGTTTTATTTAATTATGTAGATTATAGTACAGTTAACAAATAGCAATTTAAAATACTTAAGTACAGATATTTTATATCTACCGACTCGGTTTATATATTTAGATATAAAACTTACTTACATTTTACAGTAAAATATTGTCTCAAGGTTATCTCATTGCTATGCATTATATAATTTGTAATCCGCACTTGTATATATAAGTTTAAGTTTTCACTCTCGCCGACATTTGTCGTCCGTAACAAACAATTTAAATTAAATTTAGCTTATACTTAGTTTGTATATTATTGTTTGTTGTTTTATATTCTTGTATTACATCAATTCAACATTATTATAATAGTTTTATATTTATATTTATCTTATCTTATTGCTTTCAGTCTTACATTCTAAATCACAAATAATTTGTTGCAAACTGAAATGTAGATTATATTCTATTTTTCTATAATATATTCTAAAGCACATTAAAATAGTATAAATTATACGCAAGGCCCGTAACCAGATAATGGTGAGATTTGGCAAGATTTGGCAAAAACTATCTGTTAAATTTAAAGACTTTTCCATGTTATAGATTATCTGATTGTTCGCGAAATTTACCAAATTCTGTTTTCTAATAGTTTCGAATGTTTCATCATTACTGATATATCTCCAACTAAAATGACTTTAAATTTTCATTTGAATTAATGTAGCATAATATTGATTGCTACTTGTATCAGTGCTTATGGGGTATTAATGGACGTTTCTTATACAACCAGTATGATTGAATTAAAGCCTACCCTAATTAATCGATATGGTTCAACACCCTGAGTATACCACTGACAAAATTACAAATTTTTCGTTTTCTTCGTTCGCTCACGCGTCAAATATATATATAAATCTTTCACACTAATTGAAATTTATGTATTTTGTCACTTTGTTTAGTGTTGAATTATTTATTTTTAATTATGACGACATATCAATTTTGTTGTACCAGAACATTTTTGTCGAATGTTGATTGAAAACTTTGCCAATGTTGCGTGAAATGTGTGTTTGCGTATGTGTGAATGAATATATGTGTGGCCATATCTCATTTATTTTATGTACGCACATAAATCAATGCAGATTTAATTGCATTTCACAAAACATTAATAGTTTAGGTTTATGAGCTCTTTAATTGAATATAAATACAATATATTGTGTTGATTTTCCTATGCTGAAGCCTGAGGTGTTACCTTAGGATAGGAAAAAAAACCATCGTCATTTCATTATTTATAATATGTACCTACTATTTTTAAACTGTTTCGTGTTGTTCTTCACATTTCTATAAACCATAAAGTATAGTTTATAATATTTCATAATGAAATTGTACACCTCTAGTGCCCCACAATGGTGCACAATATGCCTGGTAAAAACTAAAATGACTTTCTAAAAGTTTTATATTGTTGTGGTTTTAACATTAAATATCCATTAATTTAACCCAACTTAACTTTTCTATTTAATTAATTGCCATTACATGTAACCATTATGTAATGTGTTTAATAAAAAGGGTGCTTATCAGCTTATCCTCATTACTTAATTGTCTAAGCGTTGTATCTTATGGTAGTATGGATTTTTGTTGGGGGATAACATCATACCTAATCATTATGAAGTAGCAGATACAAATAGAACAAATAGTTTAAGAAAAAAATAAATAACTTTTAGCAATTTATGATGTTTATTCTGTATGTTACATAATAATTATTAGAAGCTTAAGATTTCGATTGGATTTTTATTTCATTTTCATTTTGTGTTTTTTTTTTTTGGTTTTATTTATGGTTGTTATCGTTCATCGCTCAAAATATTATATGAAATGTTTTTCGATTAATATAATTGCAAAATGATTGAAATCATTTTAATGGATATTTCATTTGTACAAAATGTTCTTTATGACAATTCATTTTTATATTCTATTCAAGCACATATTAGAGTTTTATTGCAAAGTGATTTTTAATTATTGAGAATCCATAATACTTATTCCTATAATCATTTCAATAAATTAATTTTGCAATTAATTAATTTTCATTTACATATTCTTTGCAGTCATTCTTAATTGAAATATTTTTTTTGTTTATATAGTTGATAAATTTTATTTTAAATATTAGAGTTATTGATTTAACTTAACCTAAAAAGTTAAGTAGGTAGAAATGAAAGAGAGTGGGTAAAGGACTTTACGCAGAAATGCATTAAAACGTCATTAAAGTATGATGATGATGATATAAAGTAATTTCTTCAGTTTAAATACAATTTGTTATGATCTTTAGATATTTCAATCTAGATCGAGGAGCTTGCCCCCACTCTTATTATCAATATTTTAACATTATTCAGTTTCAAAGAACGTTATGTATCTAGCCCCTCGCTCTGGATGTGATCTTACTAAGTGTTTATATTTCCCATAGTAATAATTAATTCAGACTTATGACTCCGATTCTGAATTAGAGAAAAGAAAATTCGTTAATAAGTCCGTAATAAGAATTGTTCTAATAAATGGTTTCGCATCACATCCATAATATAGAGCCTATGAATCTTAATTTAATTAGGGTTTTTCTGTTTATATATTATTACGAGAAATGGTCTAAAAACAAGTGATGCATGGTATTTAAATTTGCATTACCAACGGTTCGTATATCACAATATTTATAATCGCCGACCAGATTTTTTTTTTTTTTTTTTAGGATGCGACCCTCCAGAAAATATTTATTATCCAAAAAAAAAAAAAGATTGGCCAAATTCGAACTCAATTGATGCATATTGGATATTAAATATTTTCGGGAGAGTCGCATCCTAAAAAATAAAAAAAAAAAAAAAAAATCTGGTCGGCCTAATAGAGTTACCCTAAACATAAAAATTGTGAAACAGCTTTCGCTGGGGCTTTATATTTCATTTTGAAAAGCTAGAACTATTTAATATAACAAAAACACAATTAAATTCAACTTAATTCTGTAAAATTAGTCGAAATACTCTTCGTTTATAATCTTTGTCCCGAATGGATAGAAGAATATGTAATGCTCCTACTTTAATTACAACAATATCCTGCATCGCATTTTTTATTTTAATTATCCGTTTACTTTTTTTATTCTATTTGTACCGAACTATATTTAAAAATCAAAAGAATAAAAAAAAAGCAACAACAACAAGAAGTCGCTTATAATAACTAGGTGCACACCGTAAACACAATTTTATTAATACTGACTGATTCTCTATCTTTAACTATTCTTCATTTTATTTTATATTATAATAAGTCTAAAACACAATAAAAAAAAAAATATATAATAATAATAAAAAATAAAAACTATGTTCTTGAGTAGACTGATGGTAAATTATATAATTATTATAAATTTTTTTTTTGCTCATTTTTTTTTATCGTTATTTTTTATTACATGAGATTTTAACCATAAAAATCAAGCAAACTCTATAATTGCAGAGTAGATAATTTTTCTATGGATATATGTGTATTGTGCTTAGGTTTACATTGAATTCGCTACCAACCTCTATCTATATCTCTACTGTTACTGGTAACGTTAATGTATAAGTGTGTACGACGACGTTCAATTACAACATAATATAACAATTATTATCACGCTAATTAATTTTCTTCCAGTAAACCAGTAACTCTTTAATATAATATCGCATACAAATCCAACATAATTTATATATTAAAGTTTTATATTAATTTTATGCAAAAACATAAATCATTGCACTTATAATAAAATAATAATGAAATAATAATTCGCTTATAATAGCCGACATTAATCTCGAAATACTTGCTGAGAGCATTTTCTTTTATAATGAAATATAAAATAATATCTACCTATTGATAATATACTATAAAATATCATTTAGATGTGTTGGTTAGTACTTTACTTGTCCACTATATGTATATATTGTATATATACATATCTCGATATATACCAACCAAATCATATGTTGGGCTGGCAATAATGTACTTGAACACCCGAGTAAAAATTTTTCTTTTATTTTTTTTGTATGTTATTGATGTTGCTAATAATTCTTGTGATGTGTGGTCGTGAGCAAGCATTTATTAAAAAAAAAAAAAAAAAAAATGAAAATTATTGAACGTTAATAATAATCTACACTTTGTAACCTCGAGATTCGATTTGCGTGAATTTATACAAAATAAAATTCCCTACTGTTTTTGTTAGTACTATCAGCATAAACCAATTCAGTAAAGACATATCGACCGGTACCTTTTATACATCAGACAGATCGAATTAAATAAGTTGGTTATGCGGAAAAATATGAAAAACATGTTTTCTGGTTACATAATAATCTCTTTAAATGTTTAATGCACACTAAATTAACTGACTGTGTGCAAACACATAAATATTCCTACACCGTTGCTTTCAAGTTTAAACAAAAATTAAATATGTGGGTAAATAAAATTTTATATTCAATTTGATGGTGATTTTCAAAGGACTTTTTATTTGTTTAATACTTCGATTAAGCTGCTGGCGATTGAGTGCTATTTGGAATAATAAATAGTCTGTATTTACAAAAAAAAAAAAATAATTTGCTTTTTGAGTAAGATTCTCGAAAATAATGAGCTTTTTAATTTCTTTGCTGCGATTATAACTAATTTCCTTTTATCTAATTTGAGCATTTCCTCCCTAGTGGAGCGGTATGCCTTCCAAGGTATACAAAATTATACTTTAAAAGAAAAACAGTGGAATACATATCGATGGCTCATTGTCAACCGTAACCATTGATTAGACCCTACTGACATTAAACCATCGATATACCATGTGAAGTATACTCATATAACAAATATATTTCCAATGGTATATTTTATATATATCTTTCAAAGTATGCTTTTCAGTATATTTTGTGAAGAATACCAAATATACCACATAAGGTCTATTTTGAACATATAAGTGATTCAAATATTTACTGTATTAAGTATACTTTTTTGTATACCTTGCAAAGTATGCCGTATTTCCAGTAGGGCTGCGAAATCATGAATTTTTTCTAATTTTTTTATTATATTAAGCTATGACTTTAAAGATATATTTTGATAGAAATAGCAACTTAAATAAAGAAAGATTCGTAAAGGATGATTTTTTGTTAAATTTATTGTGCAGCAAAAGATAAATAAGATAAATTTCAAAAACAACGCAAATCGTTGTTGCACAAATCGCTGCCACTATACCAATCGACTTATTATTATTATTATCTTTATAAGATATGTGATCTCATGAAAGCACGCGTGTGTTTTTAAATTGAATGCCAAGATGTCATTATCTATGAATGAATATATTATTGTGTGTGTTTGTACGCTTATTACTTAACAAAGTCTATGTGCAATTTTCAAACAATTGTATATTTATTACTCTCATTGCATAAGTAAAAATCAAAATCAAATAATATTCATGCAGCAAACTCTCTGTATATGTAATTATTATTATGATTTTTACAAACGGTAAAGTATAAGCACGCTCATTGTTTTACAGCTCGATGAAACTGTTTTGGTAGGTAAACTATTAAGTGTTTATATACTTCCACTTGTAACAATTGTACAATAATATAAAAATTAAACAGCGTATATTTGGTTGTTTCACTCTTGTCTTGTTTATTCAAATCACATTAATTTTATTCTAAACACGATTATTTGCTTTATACACATTTATTTTATATGCATGCTGTACATTGTGTTGAATTGTGGATTGTAGATACGTGTTAAGCTATTGTTTTTATGTTTGTTTGTTCTTTGCTTTGTGCATACATATAAACTCGCGCACTTGTTTTTTTTATTCATTTATTATTTCATTAATTTGCTTTCCGTTACAAATTATGTACAAGAGAAAAAGTACTTTGTATCATTGCAACTATGACAGTTGCATTTACATTCAATATTTATGACGTTATTTATCCAAATTATTTCAGTTAATTTCTTATACCTAAATGTAATGTTTACTTGCGCTTAGGGATTTTCTGAAACATTGGTCACAATAATGTGAAATGCAAATTTGTATAGTTCAATATTTTATAAATTTATTCATTTCAGACGTCCTGGATTATAGTTTTTGAATTTTATCCCATGCGATATTTCGCATCTATTGATCATGAACTATAATAGTTTTTAAGACATACACGGATTTTTAACATTTATAATAAAGCAAAAAAAAGGCCAGACACACTGTCGCAAAAAGTCATGTATGTTTTAAAAATCGTTACATATGTTACAAATGACACAAACTTTGTGTCATTGTAAAATCTAACTTAAAGATTTTTTTTAAATAATATTAATAAAAACTAATGGTGACTTCAAAAATATGAATGCTTTAATTTATAGAAGTATTTATATAAAAATTCGCAAAAAATTTACCATGAATTACGAAGAACATAAAATAAACAAAATGCGTGTACGAGTTGGTTCCAATAAAATTTCGTTGGAATTACAAATAGTGGTCAAAACCGTTTGACTTAATAATCGATCGAACTATATTAAAATCAAAGCCCGAAATTGTAGCTCCGCAGTTGTTAAATATTATATTAATGACATTTATTTTTGATCGTCTCAGAGAACTATCTGGATACACATTACACACGTTATGTGAGTATGCGACACACTAAACGATATTTCACAATTATATGAAACATATTCGGTTGAAGTAGAATGTTTACTTATTTGTTTTCTAAAATCATAAAATCATAGGCTGAATTGTATATATTAATTTCAATAAAACAATTTCTAATCTATCATTTTTCGCGAGACACATAAAATAACTGTAACTGTTTACAATTTCAACCGTAAACTAACTTTTAAATACATAAGAAACCAACAAATCAGTATTGTTGTGAATTTTAATATAAAAGTAAATAGAAATATATAAATAATAATAATATGCAAAATTATTTTGGAATACAATACCACGTAACGTGAATGGGGAGACAAACATTGTAACATGATAATAATATCGATTACTCATATATTTTGTTAGTTTGTTTGAGTTATGTTAGTTTAATATTAGCAAAGCAATAATACTAAATAGTTTACTGCTAATTGAATAAATATGAAAACAAATATTTTATTAGTTATTATTATATTTAATAACAAATCTTCGATGTCTCCGGTATAATTTTCTATATACTTATTAATATTTCTATGTAATATTATTGCAAACGTGTTTCTTTTTTTCATCGGTTTTTGTCATACGTATTACATTATTTCAACATAACAATATCCATCTAATATTTATGTTTGCAGGCTTATGAGACAATTCTTTGAGTATTTTTTTTTTGTAATAATAATTGTATAATGGTAATGGGTTGGTAGACAAATGAAAACAATGTCTATTATTACCTATGATTTTCTAATGAAGATTTGTAACTGATATTAATGTGTAGCCATCAGTAAGCAACACCACAATAAATAAATTTTAATGTGGTTAATTTTATTTTTTATGTACACGCAACAATTTATATGCTATTCAAGGAGTATAAAATGAAATAATAATTAAGTGAATAACATTTTAACACGTCACCAAATAGAAATCTTACATTCGCATTGATTGCATTTGAATGGTTCTATAATTTTCTTATTTATTTTTATTAAACTACCGACTAGATTTTTTATTTTTTTATTTTTATTTTTATTTTTTTTTTGCTTCATTGTTGTACCGATTTGTTTTAAACAAAACTCGGTGTGTTTCGATATGCCGTGAAATTATTCACAATAAAAGTGTGGATAGTGGTTTCATCATTTTGTGAGTACATTTTCAGTAATATACTAAGAATTGAACTCAATTGAAACCTAGAATGAGAAGATTAAAAATGTACATTGATTCAAATTTAGTTTCACATCAATATTTTCTACAATAAATAAAATAATGGAAGCAAAACTTAGTTTTTTTTTTCTCTACACTATTTTCTATTTAATGTTTACAGCACCGTAACATTTGCACGTGACCTTACACACCTGTTACTTTTGTGTTCTTTTTTTCCTATATTTTAAATTGGAAAATAATAATAAAAAAAAAAAAAACCAATTTCAAATGTTTCTAAAATACGTACTACTTTAGTTCAGCATTATCTATAACGTGTGCTTTTTTTTCATCTCCATATATCAATCAATTTTAAAGAGACTTCTTTTTTAGGCATTTTTTCGCTTTATTCTTTTTTGTTTTTTTGTTTTTTTTTTATAATTTTAATTTTGTATTAAAAAAGTATGTCTTGCATAACATATTTTATAAATACTTCTTTGAATGTAAAAATAATGTGTCAAACTCACAAACAGAAGCCTTAAATATCAAGACAATCAACAATCCTTTTGAATAATAGAACAATGAATAGAAAAAAGTATTTGTACTTTTTCTTTTTATTGTGAAAAATTTCCATGAACAAAAAAAAAAAAATTATAATAATTCTATATTAGTCCTTAAATTTGCCTAGTTACGATTACGCAACCTTTGGTTGAAATAAACATTTAACAATATTTTCATTGTGATATATTTATTAATAGTCACAGTTTCTTCAGTCTTATAATTGTATAATTGTAATTAAATTTAAACAATTTATAAAATAATTATTTATGGAGTAATAGAAATTTATTATATGTTTTAATTTTTATGCTGTGAGAAAATAAATATTTATTATAAAAATAAAAATTAAGAATACAAATGTATCCAAATTGAAGTAATTATGAATGTAATAATGTTAATATGTAATTAATTTTTGGTTTATTTTATTTAATTTACAGGTGGCTGGGGTATCAGCGACCACGGAGCACCCGTCTGCTCCACCTGTATTATTACAGGGAGCTTCATCCCTTCAGCTCACCGATGAGCGTCACATGTCCCTTGCTGCGACTGAAAATGCAGGGTAAGTACTACTGGAATTATCAAATAATGATATGGAATTTTTCAACAATGAAGATAGAAGAAAAAAATAATCTTTATTTAAGCCTGAATTACATTCGTTGCATTATGCAATGAACGTAACGATTTGGATAGACTTTGACATATTCTTCATATAAAATATGTCAAAGTCTACTCAAATCGTTGCATTCATTCCATAATTCAACGAATATAATGCGGACTTTAATATTAATGCAAAAGCAATTTTGTTTTATTCAATTCAATAAAATCAAATATAAATATGCGCTTTAGTTTGAAGTAAAGAATTGACTTATTCATATTTTTCTTTTCTTTTTCTTTTTTTTTTTTGTTTGTTGATGCTTTCGGTATATAAGTTTTCTTTATACCGTAGAGGAATATCGTTTAAAAAATATAAAATGTATACTTATCTACCTGTTATTGTACATTGTGCAAGCTAATATGTTGGTTAGTTGACTCGCAGTATTCTTGTTGATATCTCTATGGACCATTTACGTTTCAATTTGAAACAAACGATGCGTCCCTTAGTTCAATTCCTTCTATAAATGCTTCGTATTTGTTTTTCTTTTTTGTTTCATTTTAGCTTTATTTCGATTTTTCTGAACATTGTTATTTGTATGTATGAGTGTGTTATGTTATGAGGATTGGTTGATATTCAGTCAGTTGTGTAATGTTCTTATACTAATCTAAACGTAAAGTATTCTCGGTTTGTGCATCATAAGTATATGTTCTCAACGGATATCATATTGAGCTGTTTTTGTTATACATAATAGATTGTATTCAACTAAAATAATTTT
>JAABKK020014304.1:39152-56631 GCA_011634745.2 Catotricha subobsoleta
GTACAAGTCATGTTATGGATTAAAAAAATTAGATGAAAAACAAAAAAAAATAAACAGAAATATGATTTTTTTTCTCTTCATTATTACTTTTTATGTGTAATGGGTTAATGTGTAAAAATGTAATATTAAATTAATGGTCTTTTTTTCGCACATGCATTGCCACTGTCCTTGAGCATTTTTGTTCAATACCACAAAATCCATGATTTACTTTTTAAGTTAAATGTGTTTTTCGGTTTATGAAAAAAGTACACACATTTCAACAAGCTCAAATTATAAGCAAAAATACTTTAGTTCAGACCAGTTAAAAAGTATAAAATAATGCGGTAACGTTATTTAGGTAAATCATTACTGCTTGAAACATTAGTAAAAGAAATTAAACAAAATTTTGGTGATTTATCACAATCATTTTTCTCGTCTAAAATCGCATCTTTAGGGTAATTATATAATAATTATCTACCTGACACTAGTTTATATTTAAATTATTAGATGTTACCACAGAATCTCTGTTCAATATTTAACTGTGAAGAAAATGACAACTTCTTTTTAGAGTTTAATGCGCATGAACCGGTATACCTTTTAAGGTATATACAAAGATATACTTTATAAATAAAATATACCTTGTAAGATATACTCTTCTCATATAAGAAAATATATTTCTAATGAACTTACAAAATATATTTTTTGAGTATATTTTGTTGAAGCTTGAAGCATTCGAAATATACCGCATAACGTGTATTTTGAATGAAAGTATACTTTAGAAAGTATACACTTGTTTCAATCTTTAATTTACAATGTATACTTTTGTATACCTTGGAAAGTATACCATAATTTCAGTAGGGTGGCAAATGAAAATGTACAAAGATTGGTGTGTATACACTTACTATATTTTTAATATCGGCAAACTTCGGAAAATCTTGTGTTGACGGCTTATAAAGGTTCTATTCACTTGAGAAAATATATTGGAAAAAATAATAGCGATAATATAGGGGGCCTTGTAAAGCCGCGTAAATATATGCTAGTTACGCGACTTACACAACTTTAAGTGAATAACACTAATATTTAATAATTGTTAAAACTACAGATGATGAAAAAAATGAAGAGAATGAAATGCATGAGAGCGAGTGGAATAAAGCATATAAACACCTAAAGTGCGAAGAACTTATCATTCTCTTAATTTATTAAGTCTGTATTTACGCAGTTTTTTCCGGTCTTTCATATTCATACATATCAGGATCCGCACTATATTAGTTACGTATAAAAACAAAAGAAACATTCATCGATTGTTACTAAATTTGAGAATGATTGAATTAAATCATTATGGATTAATTTTATGTTGATATAATTTTATATATATATTTTTAGCAAATATACTAAAAAAGGGCACGTTTTTACAATAAATCCTCTTCGTTCAACATGAATATATATATGTATTATTTGTTTCTTTCCTTCTTCTTTTTTTTATGTCAGCTTCGTGAAATTGAGACTTGCATTATATACATTTCAATACAGATTTGAATTTCAGACAATATATATGTATAAACAAGCCAATAAAAGCCATTTCGTTCAATTTTCTAATAAAAATCTTCTAAGTGTTTCTTTTTCATTACTTATTGTATTGAGACATCTTTATATTTTAAACAAATCAACTTGTGATGAACAAACCGTTATAGAAAAACAAGATAATATAAATTTTAAATATACTTTTTAGTATTTACTGAGATTAAATTACAAACAAAATACAAACACAATGAATATTTTCCTTTAAAGAAAAGTAATTTTGTTTTTATTTGTTTTGCCGACGCTTTTTTTTGTAAACTTTTCAATTTTTCTTGTTATTTTTCTATATTTCTATATTTTTGTTGCGTTAAGCGATTATAAGTCTTATTCTTTTAATTAAAATGAAAACTTTTTCTTTTCAGCAATTCATCGGTTCTTGTAAAATTCATAAATGATTCGATTTGCTTTTATATGCTTTTTTTCGCTTTGTCAACTGATTATGAAATGTGTTTAACTGTCTAAAAGCTAATAAAAGAAAATATTATATATAACATTAAAAATATCGTAAATAGAATTAGGTTTGAATTATTTTCTTACTGTTTCTTGCTGAAAATTAGTTACTTAAAAAATATTGAAAATGAAATTAAATTTTCTAGAATCATCGATCGAACTTTGTGCCATACATTATTTGTATTGGTTAGGAACACAACTATACAATTTCAAATAAATTTCGCTTCTCATTTATAATATTGACTTACTTATTACCTATTTATCTAATATCCTTATCAACAGCACACGGCTGATACAAAAAAATAAATACAACATGTATTTCGACCTACCTCAACCCACTTTTTATTTTACACATTTTTCTTTTGTAATATGCACAGCCCAACAAACCTGTAATAAAGCACCATGACCACAGCACCTGGTATTTGTTTCGCTAGTTTTTCATGGGGCTGTTTGATCGATGTTTTCAACATACCTACATTACATACTGTAATTTGATACGTTTAGCTACATTTCAGTGAGTTGCTTATGTAAATATATAGTTTTCTTCTTGGTTCTGCATTTATTTGTTTTTAAAATACGTATAAGCTAAACAAATACACGCACAATGTATCCTTGATTACTTGAACAAAATGTACATTCAGTTGGAAATATTCAATTTATAAAACAGCATTGGCATGGGCGTTTAGACCATTTGTCTTGATAGCATAGACTGTGTGGCGTATAAATATATTAAAATCAAACGAAAATGGTCTTATATTGCGACAAATCAATTTTCAGCCGACGATTTATAAAATGAATTTTGTAACAAAATATTTGTTTACTTGTATATGACGTCATTGTATTTTATACCAATTGTCCTTACAATCAAATACCAGTTCCTTAAATAAATCAATAACTTTCATTTTAAGTAATTTCAAGACTAATTGAAATATATTTTTTTTTTAACGAATTTCATCATATTTCACAAGAATTGCGAAATCACAATATTCTCATTACAGTAAATTACATCACATATAAATATTTTGTTCCAATACATCGAATATCTATCTATATTGAAGCTATCTTTTTAAAAATTGGTTCATGACGTGTATAACCTTTTGACTTTAACACAATAAATACAAATATTGTTTTATATCCTTCACATAAATAACATTCAATGGAGACAATTTTAATGCAGAGATAAAAATATACGATAGTAGATTTGATAGCTAGCTGCATCTAAAGAATAAAATATATTACTATTTGTTGGATTTTCGAACATTGGTGGCAGCGGTGTGATAAATTCTTTTTGGTTTTTGTTCAATATAAAATAAGTATTTTTGTGATGAAAATAAAACAAAGCAAAACACAGCAAAATGAAAAAATTGGCAATAATTTTGTAACATACTCAGATATTTTATGTTTTCTAGGTTATTTCAAATTAAGTACATTTTCATTTCAATTACGAAATGGAAATGAATTTTTTATCACTTTAATTAATGCATGATTTTTTTAACATTAACCATACGTCTGTTGTATCAATGAAATAAATAGATGTAAATGAATAATAAATTGCTTGAAATAAGTACAGGTTTCTCCGAAGTAAAAGTGTGCCAACGACAGCGAACCTGTATTTTGAATTCCAAAAGCTGAGATTTTAGCAGTTATTATTATTATTATTATTATTT
Source organism: Catotricha subobsoleta (assembly GCA_011634745.2). Lineage (NCBI taxonomy): Eukaryota > Metazoa > Arthropoda > Insecta > Diptera > Cecidomyiidae > Catotricha > Catotricha subobsoleta. The sequence goes on from JAABKK020014304.1 coordinate 42,827, forward strand.
TTTTTTTTTGCTTTCCTTTGAGATATATTTTTACAATTCCTATAATACCTAAACTAGCAAGAAAACATTGAATCAACCAATTAACTTTTTCTAATTAATTTTCCATTTCAATGTTCACCGGATTTCTATTTGAAGTTACATAATATAATTGAAATTTTCACAATATGACTTAAAGCAAGGGTATTTTGATTTGATAATTCTGAAAATTTTTGCTTTGTTGTCATATTATTATTGTGTATTTCCATGTTGAATATGCTTTTGTGTATTTCAATTATAAAATGTTTATTTTTGTTAACAATCAGATATCTATAGCATAAATGTATAAAAATAGCAACTAATTAGAAACGAAACGCTTAATAGATATGCATGCACATACATAATTTTCTTGCATATCGATTTATGCAGGCAGAGCCCCTCGACTCTCCAGTAGGCATCCATATTATAGCTATGGTAATTTATATTTATAACGCTTCAATTTACGGTATTAAATAAACGGAAAACCATCAGGCTTTTGTATCAAAACCATCTTATAATTACTTATAATATGCTGCATTTTATTTTTTCTTTCAATTTCCTCTTATTATTATTTCTCATTTTATTCGTCTTTTTATTTTTAATAACCATAAAGAAAATTTATATGACGATGTTTGTGCAATGCATGCAAATGATCAATTTTGTTTCTTTCTTTTTTTTTTCTTCTCTCCGTTCTGTACTTACCACACCGTTTCATAATGAAATCGTTTATAATTTTTTATTTTTGTTTTTATTATTCTTCTTTTGCATAAGTCCATAACAACGCTGACTACTTAACTTATATAAAGAAAAAGTGTATATATATATAATATAGAAAATATTAATTTAATAATACAGAGGAAAATAAATGCAATGGGTGTTTTAATAATAAAATTATAAAGCAAAAGTTTTATTTAATAATAACATATTTTGATGAATGGTGCGTGGAGGTGACGTATATTTTCTCTTTGAAATTGAATTAAATCATTTAATAAAGTTAATTCATTTTTTCTTTTATTTTATTTATTTTTCTGTTTCTTTTTTTTTTCTTTTTCCAATAAACACAAGTGAAAATTTTATTTGAAATATGAGCAACAGAATAATTGTAGCAATTCTCTCGTGTATCAAAAATGTGTTTTGTGTGTGGTATTAGTTTTACATTTATACATGACTGAATACTGCACGAATAGAGAAATATTGTTCAGCCATATATCAGTAATTAAACAATTAAAAATGTCTATTTTAATATTTTGTAGAATATTTTGTGTGTATTAAAATGAATTTAATTTTGGTACATTTAAAATGGTTATATAAGCAAATCATTTAATCTCCTTACATATAGAAATAAATTAACGTCGAATAACATTTTACTGGCTTGGCTGGTTCGGTTAAATCCTTCGTCTAAATACATAATTATATGCGGTAGCGGTAGGTAACTTAATTGATGTTCACTTTTTATTTTCATCTAGATTTATAAAAATAACTTAATTTTAGAGCACACACACAGCCACATACAAACAACTAATGACACAAACGAACAAAATCCATTACTAAATCCATCCTGTCTAGGAAAATTACATGTAATATGTATATAACTATATATGAATTACTTATATATTTTAAATAATATCTACACCTACACGCACATTTACGATGTGATACGGGTTTATAAAACGAAGACTATACAAATATATACATTTTTGGTTATGGTTTAATGTAATGTGTCCTATGGCCCTTGAGCCTCTCGGCTTGGGTAAATGAATATTGGTCTTTATAGATGTTAAATATTCTATTTTATATTCTATTTTCTAATGTAAAATGAATCATTAATTGCAGATCATTCGTAAATTTATTCCAAAAATGAGTATTCATTGAAAATTCATATACACATTATCAAAGATCGTAGATGTATTTGTATATTTAATAAGAATATCAAGTTTTGCGCGTGACATTTGTATAGAAACATGACAATTCATTAATTCCTGAGATTTTAGAACCAATTTTTCGTTTGTATAGATATTAAATGTTTGTTATCATTACTGTAATGTGATTACATTTTAGTAATAAAATTTAAATCGATTTTTGTCTGAACATGTTATTGCTAAATATTGAAAATACAATTGACTTTTTCCATTAAGCGTAAGATATTTACAATAAATTCTCTATAATTTTTTTTTTCCAAACTGTCCAATGTAGTGCACATCAAAATCATATATATTCATTGAAATGTTACATTTTGCAAATAGTTCTACTGAAAATCATTACAACATTCGTTACTACCCACTTAATCTTATTTGCGATTCAAAGTTAAATTATTAATTAAAAAAAAAAAAAAAATCGAACAACATACCCAGTTACGGATAATTCAATCAGCATATTTTAACTTTGAAGAATTTTTTTTAAAGGTTATTTCGAACTGTAAGTTAGTAACAAAACTAATTAAATAAAAATCTATATAAAGTTCAGATTTTATTTACGTTATTATCAATTTAATTGTACATGACATTTTGCGATATAAATACAAATACACTTTAAGAAAAATTCTTTTAATAATAATTCATTGTTTAACCTAATTTAAAATAATAAGCTCTAGTTTAATTAATCGTGAAAAATGTCTAAACAAATTTTTCACCAAGAATTCGCTTCTAGAAGAAACATCGACCTAAAGCGAAATTGTGAAAATTGCAGCCAGATCTTTTAGAGTACTTTTTTATGATGGTCCATGAATACCAAGAAAGTCAAGCCTTGCCATATATCAACATGCCATGATTTCTTTTTTCAAATATTTTAGATAATAATAATTTAAACGCAATTAATTTATACAAAAAAAAAAAAGAGAATTTATGTAGAAAAAATCAGTCCAGAGCTCTTTAGAAAATAATGACTATTTTAATGTCGTATGCAAATATGTTAAGCTTAATTTTTTTAAAAAAATAAAGTGCATTGGATAACGAAATACTTTTTTTTAAATATCTAGAGATTGAATCTGAGTACAGGAATTCTAGTAATTACTAGCTTATTACACCAAATTTTGCAAGTTTATAGATTTATATGTGCTTTTCGGTCTATTATGTGGATAGACTTTTATCAATGCTAGACGCAGAATGTTTGTCGCTAAAAAAAGGAAATAACATTTGTTCTAATTATGTGGCGGAAGGCAAATTTTCTTTTTGTTTGATTGCTTTTATTGATTTTAATTTTTAATCATTCACTATTTATTAATAGAATGTAGCGTTTGCCTGTATGTTTAGTAAAATTCGATTATAGTTTTCTTATAACCGCAAGGATGAAGTTTTTTTGTTTTTTTTTAAATTGTAAAGGATACGTTGTAATTTAAATTAACATCAGAATTTAGAAGGATTGATTGTGCCAGTTTTATTTCATTAAAAAACTTACCTTTTCAATTATTCTTGTACCACGCAAAATATAATGTCAACTTTAAAAGAAACAATTCTCTTGCAATTTCAACGAAACAAACATTCACATTTATTCTATAACCAACATTTTATAGTTAAACCGACTCAATGTACGTACATTAAACATTTTATTTGTTTTATATACATCTATTACATGTTTATTTAAAATAATATTTACACAATAATATAAAGTAAGTACCAACATTACAAATATATTGAAAATAAGGTAACATAAGTAGTAAAGCAAAGCAAAGTAAAAGAGAAGTAGAAAAAAAAAATTATATCAAATTTCAATTCAATAAAACATTGCGCTAAGTAGAAGGTACCTAAATGTATAGGCTATAGGTATAAGTGTTTTTAAATAAAGCCAATCGTTTAAATATAACAATAACAGATAGGATATTGACAACCATTTTGTATAATATTTTTTTTCTCCGTACGGTGTGTTGGTTTTTTTCTTTTTTTCTTTCTTTCTTTTATTATTCACTTTGTATTATTTACATTACTTTTTTTTTTCTTACGTAGAATAAAATGTTACAGAGCAATAATATTTTTATAGAGTAGGTTTGCATTTAATATTATTGAGCTTAAAACTGTGTACGATTTGGTTAAGAGCAGATAAAAAGAATACAAAAAAAATTCTAGATTTTTTTTCTACTTTTTTTTTTTGCTTTTAAATAATATTTTCTGTCTTATATTACAAGTATTCGTCTTGTGAGAAATATAAGTTAAATATGTAAATTGATTGAGATCTGAGTATACTAATTCTTGTTCTTGTCTCTATATCTGTTCTTATGTTATTATTATATCGTAATAGTTACATTAAAATGTAATACATGTAATGTAATACTTAATACGTGAACGTTTTATACCATAAATTCTCATATGTTCCGTACAATAATATTGTCGGTATCGGTATTTCTATATATCTTTTAACTTATATACATATGTATACATATTATATCTTATATATAATTAAATATAAATATATACAATGTACGTACATTCAATTAACGGTTGTATTCTCTGTTTACATTTCATGACAAATGAAAATAAAATAAATATACTATAAACGTATCTAACATTAAAATGAAAAGAAATAACAAAAAAAAAAATGTATAAAAAAAACACTAGGGACAAAAACTTACCGCCATAATAATAAATGATAAATATTATTATGTATAATAGTTCTTACTTCTAGTTCTTTTTCATTCTTTGTGTGTTAAAATGTTAAACGCTTTTGGTATTATTCACATTGAACATAGCGCAAATAGCAATTTTAAGAAAATTATTTTTATTATCATTATCATTATTATTATTATTATAGTAGACTATTAAGATGACGAGATGAGTAAAGACAAACAAACTATAAGAGAATATTGTGTATAAATTTTCATAAAATGACATAAACCATTCATTATCATCATCTTTGATGAAGACAATACAGCTCAAGAAAAGCGAGTGACAATAAAACTACTAATTATTCAAGCTGTTTCACAGACACAACAATTAATTTATATAAAAGACCGGTGTAACTAAAAATATGTGCACACAAATAGGTGCGGATAGACGTTATTATTTTATCATATTATAAGCGAATAAATTGGCGAAGATAATTTAACACGAGATGGAAAAAAATGTCATTCATTTTTTTTATTTTTGTTTTTAGTTTATTTGTTTGTTGTTGCGGGCTGTGAAAAATGCTATTTGTTCTTCTTTTCTCTATTAATTTATTCTGCATAAAATGGAATTTAATGTTTCTTTATTTCTTTAAATATTTAAAAAGTTGCAAGAATTTAAAATAAAATAAAATAAAAATTGGTAGCATGGATAAGTTTGTATTACCACCGGTACCAAACAACAATGAAAGGAAATTTTTAATTATGATTCTTATGAAAATTAATTGCCTTTATTAATAATCATTTTTCTGTATAGTGTTCTTGTTCAAAAAATAATTTTAATTGGTGCCCGGTTCTTGGTTTTCTGCTTACGTATAAAATGATCTGATTTTAGTGCAAATTTAATTATTATTTATAAAAGTGTTTTAGAATTATTTAAGGTGAAACAATAAATAAAATTTAAGCATCAGTATTTTTGTGATTTTGGAGATATTAAGAATTGCGGGTTATTTTGTTTTTTAAGAAACGAAACATTTTATCGTTTAATTGCGGATTGTTTTACTTTCGTTTTAAGCAAAATCCAACGCTTTCATAATAATTACCGAAATCAAATATTAAATATTTAACTATGTACTCAAGGTCTATAGACAAAACCTGAGGTGCAAAAAGAAAAAAAGTCCCGGTAAAACGATTCAAAATTAAAAAAAAAATACTAAGTCCGGTCAAACATCATTTGTTTTCTCCCTAATAAAAAACAAGATCAGCAGATTTCAAATTTAATTTGCCAGAACTTTTAATTTACTTCTATTTTAATCAATCAATATTTTCTAAACGACTTAATTCTCATTTTCACATTTCATTTAAAATTCTTGTAAATAATTGGGTACACGTCAATCATTTGAAAAATTACACATAAGCAAACATTCTTATTTTATTTTATACTTAGTTTAAGAACACGCAATGCCTCACAATTCATATTAAACAATATTTTCTACTGATATAATAACCATTCCTCTTTCATTATTATCATTTCTATGCAATAATAATTATAAATAATAAACACACAATTAAAATATCGTCTAGGTCTGGTAAACATTTTTTAAAAATCACCATCTAAGCATGCGATACACAAACACAATGCTTTTTTTTTTGTTTGTTTTACAGTCTGCACCCGCAATTTAAATGGCAATAAAACTTTAAAGCTTTTGAATTATTTTTATGTAAAAATGCAGAATGCAGAAAATCCCTATAATTCTAGATAGAGAGAATCATAAAATGTTCAGAAAACAAGTCAACTAAGTCGATAAGTCGTAAAATAAATTAATTCCATTGAGTTAAATTTATTATTTTCTTTTTTGTTTATTTATTTTAGTAAATATTTATTCTCTTTTGCTTCATATTTATTTTCATTCAATTCAATTCAATTCGGTTATGCATACAAAGAAATAAAATTTAATTTGAAGACAGAACAACGGCCAAATATTGATTTGCTCAAAAGTTAATGAGTTTTCTTTTCTTTTCTTTTTTTATTTAAAAAATTAAAAAAAAAAAAAATTGTGATTTGTGCTTAGGACACAACATCCGATTATTAAAATCCTTTATTCATTAATCATTCACCGCATGTTATTACACAAATCTTAAAAGCTTATTTGTTGTTTCATTCTATTATTTTATTTAAAACCAAAAAAGCCATTAAATAAAATAATCAGTGAAACCTTCTTCTTCGTTAACATGTGAAAATGTTCACTTTTCACTACCAGCGTATAATTTTATTTGTTTACTTTTACTCTTACAATTATGTATTCTTCATTTACAAGTATTATTATCGTGAAACATTTAACGTGTTGAATGGGTTGAATTAAAGCTATATAGCAAATAAATTAATTAATTTTGGATAAAATTAGAAAATTTTCCATTACCATATTTACGCACGCTGTTAAGATTACAGTGATTGCGATTGGGTGTCGCGGTATAAAATATATCATATTGCCAAAAAATATGTTCACATCAAAGGGATGTGAAATTTATTTTCATTAAAAGTAAAATGAATGTTCGCAATAGCTACTTTTTGATTAAAGATGTATAAGTGAATGGATTATGGGTATATACCCTTTACCTGCTTAATATGTCATATAAAATGTATAGAAATATTACAAAAATATACGTGAAATAAATTTCATCATATTTGAAATATCATTCATAAGACGCAAACTATGGATACATTGTTGGTATGAAAAGTTATAATTTTAATTTGAATACCAAAAATTGCTGACACCACAAAAGATTTTTAATTACATATTTTAGATATTTACACTTTACAGTCAAATAGTATTATAACCCTGAATACAAACAATCATTTTATGCAAACGGTATGTTTTGATTTAGAAAATAAAGACGTATCATTAGAGATATATTTCGATAAAGCGAAAAGATTTTTGCGCAATTTTTTTCTTCTTTTTTATTTTTAATACAATTAATAAATTTTGGGAGTCATGCAAACAAATTCGGAAATGACCTTAACAATTGAAGGCCAATAGAAACAGGTCAATTGTATGCATTATATTCCATTTCGTTTTCAGTTTTTTTTTCTTTTTTTTTTCTAATGTTAAATAGCGTGCGAATATATATTTCTGATTTTGTAAAACAAATATATTTGACTTTGAAATTCAAATAATTTACTTTTATTTTCTTATTTTACCAGCGGGTGTTATTTTTAAGTAATTATCATTTTAACAACATAATACATCAATTAACACCTCGCAATACGAGCAAAATAAATACACGCATAAATAAATCTGACACCAACGAAATTGACTGCACTAACTACTGTCATGAATGAATCGAGCCCACTCGGTACTTATATACATATCTTCTCTTCACAAAGAAAATGAAGAAGACAAAAAAAAGCAATGTATCGACCATATCATTTATTATTTCATTACTTTATTACTTTCGAGGTGGTACCTACTGGTAATAAAATGCGTCATTAGATATCCACTAACACTTCAGGACTACTAAACAAACAGGTACAACCATACCAGTAGCACACAATTCGAATGTATATAACATAAAAAGCTCCACAACACATTTTCTTTATTATTATTTTTACTGCTTCTGAATGGTCTTTTATTTGAAATTTGATGTTTTTGTATAATATTGAAAAGGCGAGGGTAAAAATTTTCCGATTTCGTTTTTTTTTCATCAAATTTCTGTATTTTATGTTGGATAAGTTGATGTTATAAAACGTTTAACGGCCATCGAACCGAAGACGTACATACAAAATTAATATTTTTATTCTTTGCATAATATAATAATTGCTTTTTTTTTACAGAAACATGATTGAAACTTCTTGTTGACACAAAATCAGTTCATTTGGTTAATAATTCTGTAATAATCTCTAATTTTGATAAAACTGATACTCAAGGTCGTTTGGCGAATTTTAAAGTTAATGTTAGGAAATGTTTTTGACAAAGACATTAGTACCAGTGGTCGGACAATGCTCTAAGGGCAGATTAGGACTAGCTTATTCAGTGACCGACTACTTTCCATGTTTTAATTTTAAGAGGTCGTCAGTAATTTATAAAAAAAAAAAACTTTTCAAATTTGATCTAAGTTCGAACCTCGAAAAAGTTTTATGCTAAACATATTTCACAAAATCTATCTAAAATTTTGAATAAACATATCAATAACAATTTTCATTTTAATTGTTTTGTGGTCTACGGGGGCCTCTATGCAAAGCCCTTTCACTATAAATGTAATATTACAGTTTTTGTACAAACTGAAATTTCTTCACTATTGCTCAATTTTTAATTAGCAATTTTATATGCTTTCTCATACATATTTAATGCACTTTATAAACGAATTCATAGCAATGAAAAAGATTGATTTAATAATTACATGTGGAATTTAAACCAACCCAAAAATTTTAAATCATATTAATCAGTTACTATATCAGTAGGTACATAATTGTTTTCTCTTCTATATGTATAGTGTATATGGACAATTCCACAACAAAACGGAAAACCTGTAACGTGCCTAACTATTGTTAATAACTTTTATCCATAAATTCTGTATAATTTTTTTTCCAAAACAGCTTAAAAAATTTTTTCAGCTCATTCGGTTTAAAAGTTATTAATTATTCAAAATCCTCGAAATTTGATTGCTTATACATTTTGCAAAATATTTAACAATTATGAAAATAATTTCTGGATAAATCGTAGCTTTTATCCTAGAATACTCATCAAACTGGTTGATCCGTCATTTAAATTCTGTATAAAAAATCTTTCGAAAATAGGGTCCAAGAGCTTTGCAGCTCTTTTGAATTCAGAGCTATTAACTATCCAAAAATTCTCTTTTCGTTAGGCACGTTACGCGTGCTGTGGAATTGCCCATATACACATATACAATGTATATTATACATTCATAGACATACGTTAATTAGGTGCTTAAAATGTACTTCATGCTATAATTATTTGGCGAACCAAATAGATGCAGTGCGAACTTGTTCTGTCCAATTCAAAAATCATGAATTAAGAATATTTTTCAGTAAATATTATGTCGTTCATCATTCTGACTAATGCTAATTAACATATATTATAAATATAATTACATACAAGAGTGACAAGTAACATATACATATTTGACGTAACACCCATGATTGCAATATAATGATTAATGGAAGCAATTAAATAACTGCCACATTATTTAGATGAATAACTTTATTCTTATGTTATTATTATTATCTATACAACAATGAGCTTATAATCATAATATTATAGTTTTAGGCACCCAAATAGCATTCTTTCAATAACAAAATGTACAGAAAACAAAGAGCAAATATACGCAAAACAAAAACAAAAAAGACTTAAAAAAAACTGTTTACAAGAATTTTATATGCATATTTTTAATATGGCGGATATACGGTAGGTTAATTTTGAGCGTTGATTTTTCATAGTTTGTTATGTTATTACATTTTGTTGTGGTGTATGCGGCGCGATGCGCTTATTAATATGTTCGTGTGTCAGTATGTTGTTTATCTTTTATTTTATTTCTTTTTACTTAATAATATTTTATCCATCAACCGAGCCACTACGAAATTTGTACTCAAAGTAATTTTATTTATTTGTGTGTGGCAGCAAATTCAAATACATTCACATATATATTATAACCATCAATGCCACACAAAGTTACGCTATAATGCTTGCATAGAAAATATTTTGAAAAGTGAAAGTTGGCCCAGGCCTACTAATCTGTTTCGGTTGATGAAGTCATAAAAATATATTAGCGTATAATTTATAAAATTTAATAATATTCATTTTAAGTTGCGCGTGTGCATTGAAATTTGTCTACAGCTGGTTCTAATCTGATTCTTTTAATTGCACAGTACCTGCTGTTCTTATTGCAAATAATTAATATGAATAATCTTTGGTATTAAAAAAAAAAAGTCCAACTTTAATTTATGTGTCCCTTTTTAGTACTGTTAATTTGTCTATCCCACTAATCACGTCTAAATTATTATATCAAATTATAATATCAAAACATGTAATGGCGTAATATTTATTGTGGAAATTTAAAACAACTGCAAACACAGCAATATTAAATGGATATTCCAATAAAAGTTGTTTCTAGACAATAATCAGGTAAATTGTGTATGTTATATCTGAAAGTTTGCTCATAAGAATTATGTGATAAAAGAATGATGTCTATTTTTACAGTAATTCTGGCTTGAATTGAATGTTGAAAAATCAACTGGATAGATTGGTCATGCTTAGATTTAAAAGCTGGGGACTGAGTTATTTGTTTGTAATTTCTTCAACATTGTTGATTATTTGAAAAAAAAATAAAAAAATAAGCAGTAAAATATTAAGACAAACAAACAACAGACTGATGTACCAAACTTAAGAAACTGCCATAATCCATAGCGTATACAAATGTATACAGCTGATATTGTAATTTGTAATATACCATTTACAAATAGTTTTCATGTTTTTCGATTGACTTTAAAACATAATTTGAAATATATACAAAATAGTTAGAATTGCTCTTGAATATAAAATTGTACAATATCCGAAGCATATATTTATTAGTGAAAATAAATAAATAATAAAAACCCGTACATAAATCTATTGTAGTGGGGAATTGAATTAATAAATGTTCGCACCTTTAACCGAATAGCAAGACTAATATATTTAAAATTCAAATACACATCAAACCATCAAGACCAAAATGTTTCAATTAAAAACCGCATAAATAAAAATACTTTTAACATTTTTAAATAAACTAGATATAAATGGACCTTGAATTATTCTGTAACCACTTTTTGCTGTGAAACTATTTTTATTTATTTATTTATTTATTTATTATTTTTTTTTTTTTAAATATTCGTTTTGCTTTATGCATGCTCAATACATAGTAGATATCAGATGTATTATAAAGGAACACGTAAACATTTTGTACTATGAACTCTCACAAAATAAACTATAAGTAACTAATCTAATCGTTAACACCACATCATAAAAATTAATTTAAATTTTTATATTTTGATTACGTTTACATATTATAAAGTACATTCGTTATGTAAGTGAGTTGGTACATCTCAATACTATATATTTGTATCACCTTTTCGCTACATTCATGAATACAATTTCATTTATTCAACACTGATATAAATAAAATACACTCTCATAAGTTGTTCGACAAGACTAAAGAAACAAATATCTGGTTTATACTTACATAAAAAAAAGAAGGTTTCTTAACATGAGCTTATACTGTTGCCTCCATACCAATGAATTAAAAAAAAAAAAAAAAAATAAAAAATATTAATTCATTTTGTGAATCGCAAAAGTGAAATTTGATTGTATTTATAATATTTATATAAAATATAAACTCGATATTGTGTGACGTTGATTCAAAATGAAAATGAAATCATATAAATGAAGAGCAAAGCAATTTTTTTATTTTATTTTTTGTAGAATTGAAAAATAAAAATATTCTATCTACATTTTTATTATTTTTGTTCATTTTTTGTTACACAATTTTAATGAAAAAAGAAAAAAAAATGTATTATTCGAAAAAATGAAACGTTTTTTTTTTTATTTTTGTTCATTTTAATATAAAATTGCTTCAATTCAAAAGTAAATAGAATTGGTACATTGAAACCACAATATGCAAAAAATAAATTATTTTGCTGTTGTTTTTTTTTTACCTTTTAAAGGACTATTGATTATTTTTTTACTTTCACAACAAATTCTATTTCCGAAGTTGTTCGTTACCTGTTAACTGATAGAATATTGTTCAAATCGTGATAAAATAAATTTGTAAATCAAGACAGAATAAATAAAAAATAAAATAAATAAATAAATACCTAATTACCTACACAATGCTGTGAACATTTCATATTCTATATGCACACATCAAACAGAACATTATTTGTTTATACTTAATTATGTCCTTTAATATACTAATAATATCATTTATTTCATTTAATTTAACGGTCATTATATTTTAAACGATATCATATTTAATAATAAATGTTTTTATTTGATGTATAAATTGCAATTTTTATATTTAGAGAAATAAAGTACATAATGACATGACCTGCATCAATGAAATATAATTTATATTAAAATGGAAATTGTGGTAAAATGGCGAAACTACCTACTGGAAACAATTTATTCTGATAATTATTTGTTTTTTTTTTCACGACGATGAAGATTAAAATAAAGTAAATATTTTAAATTAAAAAAAAAATTCGCTCAACAAAAATAAAACTTAAAAATGATTTTTCCGTATTAAAATAGAAATATATTTTTGTGAGTATTAAACTTATTGTTGTCCTAAATAAATAAAAAAAAAAGAAAAAAGAAGTTAAGTATTTTGAAATTCCAACGACATTATTACTTCTTATGAAGTGTGTAAGATTCTGACGTCACATTAGATGCCGGGCCGAACGTCGTTTCTTATTTCATACCATTGTTGATACACAAACACCATTCGATCGATATAGAAATAGTTGCTGGTAGTTGTGTAAAATTATGATACGTACACCATCTTAGGATTATGTTTTGTTTACAGCATACGTTATTAGATTATTGAATTGTGCACATATAAATACAATAATGTATCGTAATCGACCCCCCCTCCCCCCCACTAAAGTGTTGGTGTGTTCGTGGGATAGTGATGATTGTGACGGTATTCGGTGCGCATACTCGAAACGGTGCGAACGTAAACAGACTTTTCCGTCTCCTCCGTCTCGCCCGCTGTTAAGTTGAATATTGAAATTGTTTTTTTTTTTCTTTTTCAAATATATAGATATACAAAATTTACAGAACAGGGTTAATATTAAGAAACATTCCTTTTATTATTTATTGTTGGTTTGTAATGATTTTAGTTGAACTTATATTACAAGTAAGTACATTGTTTATGAGGATTGTAGTTTTAACATTACAATATAACAATTTTTTAAGAGTTAGACATTTCACTTAAACTAGACATAATTAATTTCTTAAAGATTTAAAAAGTAAAGATATATTATTGTTGCCATTACCCCGCAATAAATTAAAACGAATGACCATTGTCACTTAATTTTATTATGTGTATTATTGAACTTGACCCAAACTAATAATAGAGAACAGAACAGTTAATATATATAAAATTATGAATATTAGTAACTTTACTATTAATACAGAGAGAATACAATTAATTGACTTATGCAAGCGCCATGGGTGTGTTTTGTTTTTTGTTTTTTGTTTTTTGTTTT
>JAABKK020014304.1:56731-77347 GCA_011634745.2 Catotricha subobsoleta
TGTTTTCAAGAGGTAGTTAAATCTTATTTTTAATGAATTTGACATTATTTATTTTCAGTTTTCATTTAATACTTTCAATGAAATGAGTAATTTATATTCAATGTAGAAAACTGTCATGTGACGGTAAACATAACTTTAAATACCATCTAGTGTTATGTTTTAATGTATAGAAAATAATAATGTAATTAATGAAAATGAATTAAAAATAATGGAAAAAAAAATAATAATTATGAATATTGCTGAACCTCTAAACAATAATTATAAAAATTTATCGAACATATACCTAAGCATTACGTCACGATTTAGGTATAGATATAGTATAGGTATAATATTATATTATTTATATTATTTATTAAATATTTTTTACCTTGATGGTCTTTCATCTAAGGAAAATTTTACTGTAAATGTAAAATTGCTTATCAAAAGCAAAACTTAGCTAAAAATGATCCAAGACTTTTTTTTTATATTAAGCTTCATAATTACATCAATACGAAATTTTCAATAACTGCTAAAGATATTGTAATTAATACCATTTAATAAATTCTAAAATATATTTCGTAAAATATAAGTAACTCTTATGGATTATAATTCCACTAATAAGATTTATGGGATATTCTTTCGTTTTAAAAATATTCAGTAATAATTTCTTGGTAAATATATGGATGACTCTTGGTGCTTCAAACTTCAATTATTAATAGAAATTTTATGTTTTTATCGATGGGTATCTTTCAAAATTATTAGTTGAAATACCTATATGAAAATGATATCAGTAAATCTTAAATTTTCATCAGTAATTAGTTTAGTCCTAACATAAAATTCTCGCTTCCTTTTTTGGATAATTTTTTTTTATTACTTATTTGATGGTGACTAAGATTTCGTAGGCGTTCACTAGTATTGGGCAACACTTTTGACCAATCTTATAAAAGAAAACTTTCAATAAATTTATAACTCAAATGGCAAGAGAGCATGTTACCTGTTTGTAAATAGATTTACGTAAACAAAGAAAAAAAAATGGTCTTTCTACCTCAGGCAAAAAAGTGTAATGTTCCATACAGAGAAGACCAGCTGTTTTACTAATTATAAAAGAATTAAATAAAACAATTCAACCAAACACAAAAAGAAAATGAAACAGCCGACAAAGATTTACTCTCCTACAAGTAATTAATCATAAATATGTACGTGCACCAGTTGGAATCTTGGCATATATACATTATAAATGAAAATGATTTATTCGAATTTAAAATGATATTTTACTTTATATGTGAATTAGATAGTAGAAAAGGGGGTGTAAAACATGTCATATTGTGTAACTATAAATAAAGTTAATTTACTATAACATTTATTTTTGATCCTCAATGCTAGTAAGTAGATTAACATCATTCAAATAAAAGTAGTAACGATCAATCGTTTCATTATGCCAAACTAAAAACATTTTAAAGGTAAAACCAATTTCTGCACTAGCAAAATATTCTTCACTAATTCCACAAAAACTTCACTAAAATTTCTATCTATGAAGTCCATTCAATATAATATTAATAACATTAGTTGTCATTTGAAAGTATTAGTTTTGGTGTACCGTTGTCAATTCAGCGTTGTCTTAAATTTTAGCATTATAATCAATCCAAAACAGGTTACTTATAGTTTAAAGACTAGGTGAAGTAATTAATAATTTTATTAGTTTGGTAAACTTATTGAAACCCTTTTCATATAATATGCATATAAACCGTAATTTGGAGTATGTATAAGTATAATGTTCATTGTATATTCAATATACAGATCGTATCATATTTTATTCTATATGTCAAATTTACCCCTACTTCCTTCATAATCTTAACAAAACTTACTTACTTACTAAAAGGTATATTTTATATATTACCTTTTTAATATCACCTTGTCTATTTCAAAATTTAATTATACAAACCAAGCAAAATCAAATTTGAGTCATTGCTTTGCTATGTGTGGAAGACGACTTAATTAATTTCGAATTAGACAAATTACGATCATTATACTTTATACCATTCTAGATTTTTCCGTTCTCTTTTGCAATCACTACAAACATTAAGAGTAAAGCATATACATAAACATTGCAAATAGGTTAAATATCCTGGAGTTTGTCTTCTATCAGAGGTAAAAATTAATATTAATTATTTTTCCTATCATAAATGGTATATACTGAAAGCATTTTATATTAATTTTGGCTGTGAATGAAATGAAGAATTTATCAGACCAGTCAAGTCATCCCTAAAAACATACGGAAATTTTATAAATTTGAATGATGAACCTGATGACGCAGCGCGCCTCTAAATATTGTGTAAGTACATAATATTTTTGAAGGTTGATGAACTGCATTTTGAATATAAATTCGTTTTCATTTTGTTGCCCGTGTGTATTCATGGTTTTAAAACATACCCAGCTAATAGCTAGTGTCAGTTCCTTGACTGCACGTACAATGTGTACCTACATATAGTGAGTGCATGTTTAGTTTAATGTGATTTCAAAACAGGATATTGAACTTGGATATATGTCTCTAACCTCTCTCTCTCTCTGTGTATAAATCAACAACAATCTAAATTGTTTTTATCATTTATCACATTTTATATTTTCGCATACATATTCGGCACATCAACAATATGTTTAAGATCATTTTTTTTTTGTATATGTATTTGTTGACTTTTCAGTACAGCCTTCCATTTCATATTTGAATTGAAGTTTTATCATCTCCGTCTGTTCTCTGTACTCCAGTACCATTCGACTGGTGTTCATTTTTGGTGAAAATAGATGGAATTGAAATATTTACAATACGAGCAAAATTTTACCCTCGCAACCACAAAATTACATTAAGTAAGCCTCTGATAATACAAGCTACGCTTTACATAGGTATACATTTTATTTCACACTATATGTAACTATAAGCATTAAAAATATCGTGTGTTGCTGTTTGGAAAACTAGGGTCGTCGGCGTCGTTGTCGTTTATTCAACTCTGTGCGTCATTTTCGGTTCATTTTTTTCTTCTTCTTTTTTTTATATTTTTTTTTTTTATTTATTTTCTTGTTTCCACTGTGTGGTGAAGGCGTGCGTATATATGCGTTGTTATGCTATGTGTTCGGGTATAAAGAAAAGCACAAGTGTATAGACCTTATTGCTGGATTAGAGTAGGTCAGGAATGCCAGACAGTAAACATATACGCATTTTTGTTGAAGCATACATTTTATATCGCAATGTTAATATATAGTTTGTGTTACGGATGCGAATGAATGTTGTTTAGGCTGGGCTAACAATTTTTTTTCCATTGGTAATAAAGGTCTTTCTTTATTAGTTTTTTTTTTAATTTTACGCAAATTATATCTGTTTCGAATAATTTATTTGTGATGAAATGAGCTCACAAACACAATTAGTGTATTTAAAAAAATAAAAAAAAAATGTTTAGTCACAAAATGCGTCTTTTGTATATCGGCTATTTATATTTAATTAACACCAAAAATGTTGTTCAAAAATATATGCCGAAAAATATTCAAAAATTTAATAACTCAAATTTACAACTATTTACTTAAATGTTATCTGTGCAGATCCCCCCAATCAAAAATAGTAATTTATTTAAGATTTAAGCTAAAATTATACAGAAACACGAATCTATTCATACTTTTAACTATGTTTAAATCACCCTGAAATATGGCAATGAGAAATAATCTGTAACATTTTGTAATGATTGGTTCATATCAACTTTCATTCGATCGGTACTGTCGTAAAAATGTCTTTGTCGAAAAAAAAAAAAATAAAATCGATCAATAACTTGAATTACCATACACACGTTTACTGCTTATTACCTCTCTTAACAAAAAAAAATAAAGAAAAAAGAACACAATTCTACTGTCAGTGTATATGATTAACCATTTACATATTATTGTAATAGTGAATTTCAGTGTCTTTGTCCTATAATTCATTTGTTCAATACTAACATGCGAATGAAAATTGATAGGTATGTAAAATGTATTGTTTTAAATATTGAATATATATCTGTATAAACCTTTACATTGACAACTGAACAAAAAAAAAAAATTTTTTTCAAGGAAAAAAAGATTTTGTTTCAGATAATATTATTATAGATAAAGAGTAAAAAAAAAAATAGAGTCAACGTACGTTATGAAAATTGTTGGTTCGATTACCTAATTAATTTCTTTACACAGAAAGGTTTACTCATACTTCAAATAATTTTAGACAAAATCAAAATAACATATTCTGAATACGATTTCCATTTATGATTTAATCGAAAATCCTGTTTATTCAATTATCAATGAAAATTTATTTGATTGTGAATTTTTGTTCGAAATTTACATGGAATAATTTATGTTCTTAATTTCTATACGTAGGTATATCAATTTATTGGAAATAAATAAGTATTAGGCCCTTCCATCGAATTATTTCAATTTATTGATGAGATATTTATAATTTATTTCATATTATTTGAATATTTTTATAAGTTCACGCGTCGAATAATAATAATTTATATACAACTCGGTGAAAGAAATTTCTGATATGCCTGCTAATAAAGGCATTTTATATTAAATATATACACAATCAATGTTAAGAAATTACTTCAATTATGTTAGTATAAGAATAAATTCCCCCAAAATTATGGTGAAATTATCACTTATCTTAAATTCAGTTTACAAAATAACTAGAAATATTGTCAAAATCAACGCAATAGAAACTCTTGATTGACAATAAAAAAAAAAAAATAAAATAAAAATAAATATACAAATATACCAACTAAAGTAAATGTTTGGTCCTTCGTAAGTAAGAGATTTGTAATTTGTATAAAGTTTTATAGTCACTGACCCATTATTACGTAAGGCAAGTTCACGGACGTGCATTCAAAAAAAAATTAAAAACCATATGCACATGAGTTTTAATGTTGAGTACAAAAAAAAAAAATCATGTAGTCAAATAACATTTCAAATTGAAATTAATATTTGTACAGAATTCACAAAATCTAAAAATAATAAAAAGAAGAAAAAAAAGCAATGAAAATTTTATTTACTTACATTTACCACAAAACCCACGAAGAGGAAAAAAAACGTTCGTCGCAAATACACACACGTAAGAGAGAATAGCACATTTTTACAATATATGATGAAACTGCATATAGCTAGTGTAGGTTTGCCATTTAATTTGGTAGGTATAAGTAGAATATTTTCGAATGTTAATATTAATACATAATAAGAACATCTTATACATGTAGTGTTATTAAACATATGCGTATGTGTATGTTGCGTTGTGTGTCTTTATTTATTTATTTACTTTATTATTATTATTATTATTATTATTATTTTAATGAATTTGTAGAGTCAAATTTGCGAATCGTGGTTCATCGCGTATGCTTAAATACCGGCCATTTGTCATTTTTTTTTAATTTCGATTTTTCATTATGTTAAAATGGTCGACGCGCGATTTTGCTATATTAAGTGTTTTAATAAAAATAAAATTGTGCTCATAATATTTGTTTTGATTTATTATTAATAAATATTGGCAATAAATCAATTTGCTGTGAAACTTAATTGTCATTTCCGTAAAATTTAAAGTAAAGAACATTGTCATATATTTATTATTATTATATATTTCAATTAGTTGCTTAAAAATCAAATTTAAAACATGATTTTTTGGTTTATGAATTCATCGTTACTTATGATCAATTACGTTATTTGTGAAATGACAAATTTGTAGAGGTAATTAATTATATACAAATATAAAAATAATTGAAATATTTTTGTTCGCATACATTTAATAATTCTGAATAAACATTTCAGCGTTACAAATGCACTTTGTTCAAATATTAGCAATTAAATCAATGCCATTTATATGATGACCAAAAGGGGGAAATCCAATAAAGAGTATGAGGAAATTGCGTCAGTTAATATTAATCTAGTATTAAACGCAACGTGATATTGAAGCTCCGCTTTATTTTACATGCAATTTTGCACGTCGCCCGTAAATTATCTCACGTTAATACTAAGCGACATAGTCGTTCGAAACCCTCTAATAAATTCTTGAATTGCGTCATATTTTTTTTTTTTTTTTGAAAAATAAAAATCTAGTAACTTCATACATACTTACATTCCTTAATTAAAACTAAGATTTTATTAAATCAATATTTTATCATTGTATAGTGAAAACACCTTACTTAATGCATACATCAATCACTATCAATATAACAACAAAAACAATACGTAATTGATAACAATTTAATTTTCTTTTCTTTTCTTTTTTCATTTCATTTCATTTCATTTTTTTTTTTTTTTTGTGAAATAATAATAAATGTTTAATGTTTATTTTAAAAACGCAATAATTTCTTAAGAACAGAAAATATTTTGATCGCATATTTTTGAGTGGATGGATCGTTGTCAGGGCATTGACATTGCACCTAACCACATAAAAATATTACAGATTACGATTACACTCATATCATACATAAATATAGATTTAATGCAGTTGTATTGAAGGCTTTCCATATATATTTTATTTGTTTTTTTTACTTTTTGTTTTTGTTTTTTTTTTTTTTTTAAATAAAATTACCGCACACACTTGTATAATTTAAACGAAAAACACATTGATGTCAGCGAGGATTCAATTCGACACAGAACATTTTTAGTGGCAATGTATTGCTCTTTTGTAAATTTAAGAGATTTATTTAATGACAAGACAATTGCGATGTAACAATAGTATTGGTGAAATTTTATTCCTGTAATTATTATATTTTATGTCTCTTATGCCGAGAGCACTTTTCATTCGCTAAATATGAGTTTTTTTTTTTTTAATTTAATTTATTAGTTTGAACAATGCGATGTTACGCCACTGATAAGTATTCGTTTTTAGAGTATTTTCATTATACATTAATAAAAAAGTGCAGAATTTCACCAAATATATTGCAAATTCTTAAAATTCACGTTAAAAAAAAAAATACTTTACAAAAAATATATGGTAATAAATAGATTTTTCAAACAAAAAGAATAAATGTGCTATTCTCGAATTGCGCCTAAACTTATTGAAATACTTAACAATGTTTAGAAATACTTTTATACGCCGATAAGCTGCAAGATCTGTACCTTAAAAATATTTTCAAAAAATTACTCATATTCCTGTGAGCGAAAATTATTGAGTCTGATTTTCGTTATCAAAATGAATTTGAATAAAGAATTAATTATAGAACTATAATAATTTATAGATACTCTGTAGACAAATCTGGAATTTATTTTAATGTATAAACTAGCCATTTTTAAATATTTGAACGCGGTGTTTGTTCGCTGATACTACCTAATTAAGATAAAAATTTCAGAAGTTTTCGCTGATTACAAAAAAAAAGAAGAAAAGTAAAATATGAAATTGATAACGACAAATAGCAAATAATTATTTTGTAATTTAAATTTTTTATTGGTTTATCAGCGTAAATTTCAGCGAATGCACTAATGCGTTTAAATCACTTTGAATTTTTCGCTAAAACGCTATTTTTAAGCTTAAGCCCATACAAAAAAGTAAAAACTTTGAAATAATTAAGTATTACGTGATAAAAATATAAAAACCATTTCATTTATTTATAAGGGATCCCAATCTGCTGGTTACAAATACACATTTATTGTTTTCAATTTTAAATGTATATCAACTTTAATACAAATGAATTAAATTCGTATACAGAAACTTACAACGGAAGCATAGATAGAATAAGCCAAATATTTGTATGGGTGCCGATATGCTTACGGCTCATTAATATAATTTCGCATATTAATTTCTAATATTTATATATTTCTATATTTCTATATAACTATCATATAAAAATATATATATATATATATATGTTACATATATTTGAGTTGGTCTCGCACGCGCACCTATCTTATAAGCGCTAATGATGTCATGTTTCTTTTGCTTAATGCACAGAAAAATTATTAATTCGTTTTTGATGAATTTTGATATTTAAAAATGTTTGAATTAATTTTCTATTTATTTATTTATGGTTTTCTCCATTTTAAGGAGGATGACATTCATTTTAATGATTTTCGGTAATATATTTACTTGTGATATGATTATATTTTGCATTTGAAAACGACAAAGGGATTAGTTACGTGTTTATATTAAATATAAGATTATGGAAATTAATTTGTAAAAGAACAACTAGCGCATTATTGCGTTAAATATTATTGAACTTTTTGTTTATATTTAGTGTCATTTTCAATGGAATTTCTTCTCAAGGTTAAATTTAAGTGACTTTTACGAATAAACCAACCAACAGAATGTAATTAAATTTAAACTTTATTTTAAATATGGTTCGAAAGAGTTTCTTCTGTAATATCGTTTGTAGATGTTGGTAGTCGATTTATGCTTAAGTTTGCTTAAACTATTTTGCCATTTTTAAGCAAGAAAATATTATATAGTTATGACGCAAAAATTGTAATTGCCAGTGTATTTTTCCCTTATTTCCGTTACTTTTAAAATATACAACAAAATACTTCAACAACAGGTTTTTTTTTTACAAAAAAAAAAGAAAGAAGAAGCAACACTCATAATTTCTTATTTCATTCTGTAATAATAAAACTAGAATTTTATACAGTTCATTGACATGATAACCTTATACCTACTTCATTATTTTATTTGCTGACAATTTACACAACAGCTGCAAATATATTGTTTTATATTAAAAATAAGTAGATACGTCATTTAGATATTCAGATATAATACTATTTACTATATTAGATTTACTTAAGTTGTACAGTTGCTTAGGCCTGGAAATATTTTTCATAATTACTTCTATATTTTTTTTTCTCTCATTGTTAAATTCGGTTAAATTTGATTTTCAGATATTCTTTGTTTTTATTTTGTTTTTTTTTTCTGTTTTCTATTCAAATAGAAGTATGTGTTGTTTCTTAAATGGACACCGTCATAAAATTGCTTATAAACAAGTCTAGAGGTGAATCGATGATAATTATTTCTGTATGCAAAAAAATAGAAAATAGAAAAAAGAATTTGAAAATAAAATTAAAATATAAACAATATATAGGTGTCCGATTGCAAAAAGCAAAGTGTCAAAGCAAGCTGTCTAACCGGCTGCATGAAATCATTATGCGTTCGTTTTTTCATTCAACATTTATTTTTCAACTATTACAAACCGAATATTTATGACTAACTTATAAAAATAATTTGTGTCGACGTTTATACATCAGTGAATTAGAAAGACAATATTGTAACATATGTTATACTTCAAATAATAATGATAATCGATTTTAAATAAATTAACAATCATTCAATGGATTGATATTAGCGTTACATAAATCTACAAAATCAACTAATATTTTTCATATCTCTATGGCACTTTTTTCCTATTTGAATTATTCAAAGATGAATTCCAATTAAATACAAAAATAATCCACAATAGATTGATATTAATTTTCAATAAATATTCTTGATGATGTACGTATTAAAGTTAATAACTTTACCTATACTACAATAAAAAGTAAAACGAGGCGCATAAAACCCAACAGCGCATGTTATATTTGCAAAAATTATTTACACAATGTGCTTTACGCAGTCTCTGAATATTAATTCTAAATGTTATTATAAAAAAAAAAAAAAAAAAATAGAAATAATAATAAAAGAAAAATATTATTATAGGTAATTCTATAGCTAGTCACTTAATTCCTTCAGAATATATGCTAGAATTATCTATACAACAATTGATATTGACAATAATGGACTGGCTGTTGTTGAATAGAATTTTTTTGATGGATGAATATCGATTACTATTTTAATGTAACATAGTGAATGTTGCTTATAGTTACAAGTGTAATAGAAAATAGCAGATTGAAATGATTCAATATATGAAATATTTTCTTAATTCCATTTGGATGGAATCATCCATCAATCCAGATTCGTGTTCAAATACTTACAGCTTCTTGATTATGAAATAAAGAAATAATATATAAAGAAAAATAATTTTTATTGATATTCGGTGTTACTAGGTACCTACACACATATATATGGTTTTCATATTTTTGATGATGTACTTAAATAAATTATTAATATTAATAGATTATCGTTACGACAAACTTTTCAATTACATCAGAAATTATATTTTTTGCCCAAATTTTCTTCAATAAGCAAGCAATCACTTATTAAATCTTCCATGCTCTCAATATTTTTATTCAGCATGCAAAAAATGTATATACGGTTCCTCATTTTGTGTATTTTTTTTGAAATTATTTAAAAATTCCTTCAAAAAATTCTCCTCCAAGCTACACAAAACAAGAAGTTAAATATTGAGAAACGGCAATACGAAAACAACAATAATTATTACTGACATGAAATGAATGTATATCGTCGATATTAACTCTGCAAAGGCTTCACTTCAATCGCGCGCCTCTAGCTAAAACCATTTCTACACTAGTGTTAATACGGCTTTGCATCAAACCATCAAATAATAGTCAATTTTGAACACCCACCAATACCAAGTAATTCTTATTAAATATACACAATTTTCAATAAACTTCAGACAATTAATTTATTACAGGATTTAATCTCTTCTTATTTGCATTTAAATACTTTAAATATTATTTTGGTTATTCTTTTCAAAACATCTTAATAGATGAATATATTTCTAATGAATTAAGTAAATTAAGAACATTTTATTAACTTAAGAATTTAAATAAAATTGCATTAAAAAAAAAACAAATAGAGACTCTACTCTAATAGCTTATATAATTGTTTTTACATTAATATTTTTTTTTTGCTTTTGGTCTGATGTTATTCAGACGCTTGTTGATTTAAGCATAATTATTATTCAGTATCAACTCATAAAATAAAACAAGACGCTCGCTATTCGAATATGTTTAGAGAGTTAGAATTCACATATGTATAAAATAAATAAATTTAAATATAAATATAAGAGAGAGAATAACATAAAATATTGTGTGATAGGCCGACTCAATTTCATATATACCATATACCTACTTAATGCTGATACAATCGCAATATACTATATAGCTTATACTACAGACATGTGTGACGCGTGTAAGTTATATTATAATTTATAATTTACTGCTGGCAATATAATATGCTAAATAACGGGATATTCGTTTGCTATTTTCTATACATATTTATAGAATAATATATTTTTATGTATTTTATTAGACATTTTGAAATTATAGTAGATTTCAAATGAAACATACGATTTACTTGATTTTATTCAGTTTTATTCAATATGAAAAATAATTATGGATTTTCATTTTATTAAATTTGTATTATTTCTATAATTGTAATAATAATACTACATATATAACAAAACAAAAAAGTTAACTTAACGATTGTAAACAGTCTATCTAACTCAGACATTGATTTAAAAAGAAATCGAAATAAAAAGAGAACCGACGTCAAAAACATTTCTTATTTTCGTAATATTCAATCCAATTGATGTTTATAAACGATTTGAATATTTCAATATTAATTTTTCTTTATTTTCTTTTTGTTACAGGTAAGATGGCGGATTCATCTAATTATGTGAGCATTACTCATAATCGATCATCTCATCTGATTTTATTATCATTGATCCCGTAAATATATATGTTAAACTAGGTTCGTATTATTGAAAAAAAAAAATCAAAAAAAAACATGCTAAAAACATACAAAAACCATATCAAAAACGCAAGCAAATGTAAAACCAGTTGTACCAATTTAATTCCAAACTTTATGATGGTATATTATTGCTTGTGACAATACTCGTAGAAATTATTTTTTTATTATTATCCCTTCATTTTATCTGTTTGCTTTTTCCTTTTTCTTTACTTTTTTCTTTCATTTTCATTTTCATTCTCGGTTTTTTTTTTCTTTTTTGTTTGCTGGAAAATAAAATTTAATGTAATTTTTGCACGAACAAAATTTTAACTGCGCGTTAGCTTTTGTTATATATATTTGACGACATTACATTGAAAATTTTCAACGACCAATAATGTCTGGGTAGAAAATAGTTGAATAATAAATGTCTTAAACCATTATTGCAATATACAGTTTTGATCTTGTATAATGCGTTCATTTATAAATTATATTCCATTTCGTATATAGTTGCGTTTTAATATTTTTATTTTGTTTGTTATTATATTTCTGTATTAGCTGTAATATGTTCAGCACAGAAAACATTCACTAAATTATTACCACCAATCTTTCATTTTAATTACAATATGGACGACATTTATGTTTCTTTTATCGCCAACCATCTTCTTAAACTATCGTTGTTTATGATTCTGTACGGAATTATTTTTTTTCTTTTTTCAAAAATAATGTATTTTATTTTAGTTACTGTTCAGTGTCCTTATCATAATAATATGAATGTAACCGTATGTCTCATGTATAGCGCCAAATATGGTTCCAGACAATTCATACAAAAATTATTATGATTCGAAACTGTGATATAAATTTTTATTATTTTTACTCTATTATTAATTATGTGTACATACATAATTTAACCAAACGTTATGCAGCTGCATTTAGATTTTTTATTTAATTTTTTTACAATTAACGCGTTAAAAAATAAAAATAAAAATTTAAAACCTTTAATGTTACAAAAAAAAAAAAAAAAAACTGAAAGTTTAAATTAACTTATAATTATTGAAATAATTCATTTATAAAGTTATAATGTTGCTCAATTCATACTCTATTCATAATTATAATAAAGTATATACTACTATGTGTTGCATTTCGTACATACGAAAATATCATGGTTAACATTTATATATTTATCTTTATCTATACATAAAACATATATTTTGTGAAAATATATAATTACATTTAATTTTATTTAAATGTATACTTTGATGTGTGATTATGAACTTTTATCAAGAGTATAAAAGTTTTCTATAAAGTTTTCTTAATTACAAAATTGTCATTTTAATTGCATTATAAAACCGTACCTAATCTTCATGTAAAATCCATCGTCATCCATAGCATGCATTATTGTATAATAAAATATTATGCAAAATAAAAAGTATGAAGGGTATCCTATATTTTAGTAATATGTTATAATAATAATAATAATAGGAAAAAAAATCTTTTTTTTTGTACAGAAAAGAAAAAAAATACGTTTATTCTTTCTTGTGCCCCTTTTGTACATGTACTGTACAACTCTCGAGAACAGCTCTTTTCTTCTTTTTTTTTTATTAAATATAATATCGCAAATCAAAAGCATGAATTTTTATGAACACCTCCTTTTTATCGACGAAATTATAATTAAATATAAATTGTAAAGTTCAATGGCACAAGTTGTTTAAAAAAAAAAAGAAACGAAAATTAAATAAATAAAAAAAATGTTTATTAAACTCCTTTAAATTTTCAATGCTTTGATGTTGACAAATATCAGAAGATGGAAAATACGTTTGGAATATTCTAATCGACAAATTTGACATCATGTTAAATTGGTAAAAGCACAAGACAAGAAAATAAAAAAAAAATACCATCTCGTAGATTCGGAAAATGGATAAAATGTATAGTTAGTAATTATTTTAAAAAAATTGATTTATTTTTATCGCTTTTGGGCTAATGGATTTATTACATCATTATAGTTGAATAATAGAATATGTCATTTATTGAAATATTATCTGATCTTTAGTTTGTATTGTTATTAATTTCTGAAATTGAACATCATTAGGACTTGAATAAATATTGTCTATATATTCGTCTAACATAAGTAAATACTTACAATAGAAAGTTTGAAGTCTCAAAAATTTTAGTATTTTTCAGTCCAAACGGATTAACAAATTGAAAGAAAGGAAATAGTTTCATATGATCTTCGGAAATACATTTTTTTTTATGATTCCTTCTTTTATACCAATTTTAACAGAAATGTAATAAAATATGTTTGACATTTTTATTTTTTTTTTTGGTTGACATTTCTTTTGCTTTTTTAATTTAGTTTCTTCCATTTCATCAAATTATTTCGATGTTTTGTCAATTATTTTAAGCTTATTATAACGCAGACTATAACTATATATATAATATATATATATGATTTTACTTTAACTAATATGACTCATCGTTCACTCAAAACTAGACAAGGATTAGAATGATAACTATTTTATTTAATATCAACAACTTTTGGTTACATTTGATTCTTTAACTTCATACCTAAGGCTAGATAGGTATACAAATATACATAGTATATATCATCAAAAGATTTCATTTTTCAATATGAAGGATAAAACAAAACATGTATAATGTTTGCAATCAGTTATGGCATCAAATGTCATACAGCAAAGCATAAATTATAATATCTTTCTTATCTTTTTATTTATTATTTATTTACAAGTAAACCACAGTACAGGAAACTGCAAAAAATCAAAAATGTGGTATTTTATTAAATTACTGTTGTAGAAATGGATATTAATGTCGGCTGCCTGATTCAGAAATATTTAAGAACATTGTACGATTGATGAATAAAAAGAACACACACGCACAAAAAAAATTCTTTGTAAAAAAAAAACCTATGATTTTTTTAATAGATTTCGATTTGAATGCAAAACTAGAAAAATAGGAAGAAAGAAAGAAAATAAACATGTTTTACGCTCAATTCCAGTTATAACGCATATAGCGTATCAATGAAATAAAAGGGGTTGTGCATCAATGTTTATTTAAATGCAAATGACCCCGTGAGAATAGTAAAGAATTTTTTTTTTGTTTTTTTTTTGTTTTTTACTTGCAATGTTCTTTTACATTGTGTTAATACACAAGCATATCTTATTCTAAAGTAGATTTTTTATAGAATTACATACTACAGAAAATGTGTTACTTGATCCTGGAAATACTTACAATTCGTTGGAAATAAAAAAAATAATTCAGGAACACAATTAGTACGTGAGTAGAATTTTTATAGAGAAATAAATTATGGAACATTTTCTATGATTTGCAATTATATCTGACTGAAAAATGTAATAATAATTTTCTTTTTCAACTGTACATGTTAACTACCACCTAATTTAATAAACGTCAAGTTGAATAAAATAAAAAACGTTTCAAAGAAATAGAAATTGATTTTATACAGTTTAAGATAAATTATTACAAAGTTTGGTAAGCTTATAAAGTCGACAATGCTATAACATATGCATTACATTAGTTACAAACATATCTTACAGCTCGTATATTTCATATATGTATATTTTTAAATATACATACAAAAAGTTATGTTGCATAAAACTTCGTACTAATAAGTTTTCCAAGTTGCTTTTCATTTTTTGTTATAAATATAAACGTCAAAGAAAAATGTAATGTAAATAAATAATAAAAGCTCTGTTGTTTTTTTTTTTCTTTTTTTCTTTTTCTTTTACTTTTTTTTAATATATATATCAAAATAGATAAAATAGAAATATGAAAATAGAAGAGATAAAAAAAATAAATATAAAGAAATTATTTTACTTGTGGGAAACTCTTTTGCATTATTTATAGCGATTCGCGAGTGAGATACTTTTACAACTCAACAAAGAAAGAAAAAAAAAAGTTATTATATGTAAAATTTCTGGAAAATAGTGTGACGAGGGAATAGAGATCCTGACGTCTTGAATTTAATCTGATTTTGATCTAATGAATCATTATTAAATCTTGAATGGCTTTAACCTCCGTAAAATTTTGTAATTATTAGACAGCCAGCTAAGTAATTCTGATAGATGATAAAATAATATTATAGTGAATATTACGAAATTTATTTATTATCGTGAAATTCTTTAGAAAATTGTTAAAATGCTAAATTACTTATAATCTTAAATTTCGACTATGGCAATATATCAAAGAAAAGCTAATAGTCTTTATTTAGTTTTCCTCTTCATAGCATATAAATTTCATTTTATTTATCTATTTTGTTTCTGTGCGTTTATTCGTATAATATGGTTTCTCTATATGGCGATAATAAAATTAATGCATTCAATTGCGTTATGAACTTTATGCATTATTGTATTTCTCCATTCCACCATATAAATAAACATATTTCATTTTGATTCAGATAATATGACATTAGACTACTATATGCGAAATTGCATGTTTGAAACTCGTCGTCCAGGCGCCAATAATATACAATAAAACATTTTACGAGATTTAATAGAATATTCCTTTTGAAAAATGCAATCAAATGAATTTCATATTTAAATAAAAAATTCTAAACCAAGGAAAAGACAACAAAAGAAAGAAAAAACACACACACAATTAAAACTTTAGAGCTCCAATTTTGTCTGTATATTTTTTGAAATCTATAGTGCAGTACGGTTTTCGACGTTAATGAAATTTCCCTGGAGTCTCTAAATGACATGTTTTTCGTTGAGCAAATTGTTGCAATTTAACAAGTAAATGGTATAAAGAAAAAAAACATCAAATATAAATCTATGGGATGAAAACAACGAAACATTTTGATTAATGAAACTGTTAAAAGTAAGGAGCACTGAAGCAAAATAATTAAAAAGAAAAGAATGAAGAAATAAACTCAAACCGAAAGGAAAACGTAAGAAAATTGAAACAGTATGAACAAGCAAGCATTTATGAACCGAAATTTCTGCATAAATAGTTCAACATCAACGATATTGAAGAGTAAAAAAATAACGCCAACACTAAAAGTATATTTTTTTTTTAGCCTAGAACGCTGCTACCTAAACAGATATGTCTCCATGCTCAAATGCTTCATTGTATTGGTATCGGTAGGTTAGATTAAGATATGGAAAATTCTCTTTTGACTGGTGTGAAAATATAGAAAATGGGCTAACGGCAAAGCAGAAAACTAAAAATGTTTTTTGAGTTTGTTGTAAATGCGGTGTAATCGTAGAATCGTACTACTACTATATAATACTACTCTCTCAATATATAATATCTTATTATATCCAACTACGTGTTACAAAATGGTTGGGGCTCGTTTATTTGGAACACAACAGAGGGGATATTACATTTGAGAATGGTTTTTGGTTATATACTTTCGAATGTTATGTTGTTGTTGATTGTTCGAGTGCCGTCTTTAGGTAAAAATGGCTATGAAAAAAAGGAATGTTTTGCCAGACGGTTGCCTATAGAGTTGGGGTTGACACTAGGATTGGAAACTTCCCAACAACATTTTGAGACTGTATATTTGTTTGAGGTCAAGGTCATAGGACAAGGGTGCGATTATACGAATATATATATAAAAACAGAAAAAAAAATCTTTCTATCATTCTGATATGAAAATCATTAATGATAATGTTTAGGTGAGCTTATATACCTAGCCATATACCTTTTATGTGAATTAGGGGAAGAACAAAACAGTGTATTCAGCGAAATATTATCATTCATTTGTGTTCGTTACTAATTTTAATACGTATTTTTATTGTATATTATTTTGTTTTCAGTCCATTTATTAATAATTATAGATTTTTTATGTTAATGAATTAGAACATTGAACCCTTAAAATCAATAAAATATAAAAAAATCTTTCGTAACATGAATGAAATTTTTCTAATATTATAATTATTGAAATTGAAAGAAAATCTGATATAATTCTTTGTGCGTAAAATATATTTAAAACATTAATCGAATATTGTGTTTTTCGCCATTTCTTAAATAAAAGTGCAGTCCTTGTTATTTATATTTTTATTTTTTTTGTTAAATAAGAGAAAAATATTCTTTTTTTACAATCACAAAGTAAATTCCACACTCTTTTACTCTTAATTTAATTCCTAAAAAAATCTGGAAATAATATTTTGTAGGTCAAGGACCTAGAATATTTGGATTAATTGATTTTTGTGGTCAAATCTAATTTCTCCCCATTTATTGCGAAAAAAAAATTACAGCATCTGGAGGATGACAGTCAAAATCTGAGAAATTCTAATACATATTTTAATTCAAGATCCTGTACCAAAAAAAAAAATAATAATAAATAAATAAATAAAATTTAAACATAAATAAACTTAAATCATGATTATTTATTCTATCAAATATATTTATATCCACATAAAAAATCTCACTGAAATCGCATTAATGTTTCGGTGTAGTTTTTTAAATAACTGAAATTGTTCCCAGTGGAATTGTAATTTTTCTTTCAGGAAAAAAAAAACGTATGTATTACAAAAAAATTGTCTCAATAATATTCAGTGAACATGAAGTAAATAGACAGAATGATGAATGGCACCAACTTACAATAATATGTCTGGTTTTTTCCCTAAAGTCAAACATTCCCCGAGACACCAATATAATCAAACAAAGAAAACTTATTTCAATATAATGCGTGCGTAAAATCAAAATTTACCTGCTGCTGTTGTGTGATATCACTGAATTAGAAATTTAGAATAAAACCTCTCTTACAATAAAAAAAAAAATGTTTTGTTTACAGATATAATTACATGCGGTAACTTGGCCTTATTCTATTAGCAAACCGAATCATT
Organism: Catotricha subobsoleta; assembly: GCA_011634745.2. Classification (NCBI taxonomy): domain Eukaryota; kingdom Metazoa; phylum Arthropoda; class Insecta; order Diptera; family Cecidomyiidae; genus Catotricha; species Catotricha subobsoleta. The sequence continues at coordinate 75,146 of JAABKK020014304.1, forward strand.
TTTTATTGGAAAACAGTTCTGTTTTAACTATTTTTTGAAATCAAGTATACTTTCAAATTTCATCATTTTCATTTGGTTTTAATTAAAAATATTCAAAATTTCTCTATTTTCTATTTTGTATTGTATGGAAACAATGACGGTCACTCAACTTTCAACTTAATGGGGTGAACTTCTTTACACAGCCTCTCTGTAGGATTTTCTATATTTTCTAAAACATTCATACAAAATTACCCGTTATGATATAACATATTAAACATCTTATGCCAATCCCATAAGGCAATAATAAAACGACTAAAAAAAAAAAAACACACAAAGCTGAAGAAGATTGTATATAGTTCGCTTTGCACTTTGTGAACCATCGACCGAAATCTGCCATTCCCTTTCATGAATATTTTGTTAAATATCATCAAATTTTTGTCATTAAATGGATTTTTGTTTATTTTATAAAGTCGTCTCGTAAAGTATATTTAAAATATCATATCTTCATATATATTACAATGCATACATAGGCATGAGCATGACATTATATTTTCATACAAGTGAAGCTATAATATTAATACACAACACTGGAATATTCTACATCTACTCTACGATGTGCGTTTCGTCTCTCGGCTCGAATCTATGTAATATGTGATATAAAAGAAAAAGAATATTGCTTGAGTATACGAAATCTATATAATGCTTCTAGTTAGACGCCATATAATAAGGCTTATGTACAGCAGGCGGTTGAAAACGAAATTTCAAACGTAAACAATATTAAAAGGCAACCGATGATCGCTGGTGTGAGTATATAGAGGACTGTTTAATATATATTTTGTAGACTTTGCCGAAACTATATTATAGTTATTCATTTATTTATTTTTTCCATTCGTATACGCAACATATATTTATGTACAACACCCGCCGAAATGATATTGCGCACAAATCAATGTTCACCGTTTCCAGTCTGTTCCCGCTGTATTGTATAAAACATATTTGGATGATAAGAAAAACTAAATGAATATATATATTTTTACAGAGGTAGCCGGCCGCTAACCGGGATACTTCTCTTACACAATGAAAAATTTATTGATGAGATAATACAATGTTATATACTAACAGCTTTCAGAATACGTACATAAGAAACTGATGGATGATGATGACTATGGAAGAGAACCGAATATATACAAAACATTATTCAAAGAAACATTGAACTCTTGATAGTTTAACATACAAACTGAAAAATATGTTGCGTAAATCGGTTCTATGTTTTTTGATTTTGCAATTTATTCTGTATTCATATTGCCTCAACTATTCGAAAGTTTTGTTTAAAAGATGTTTCATGTTTGCACAGCAGATATTTTTACTACTAGCTTTAATGTCATTTGTTTAATGTATAATTGTTTAATTTTCTTTTGCTGTAATACTGAAAACATGTAGATTACAAAGGTCATTAGGGTAATTTTGAATTGAGATGCTGAATATATTATGAAATTCAAAGATTTAGTTGTTTCAATAAAATAATTGTTTAGTTCGCCTTTGTGGTTGTGACATGTTTCAGATTTTGATTAATATTCCGGCACAAAATGTAGAAAACGTTATTCAACTGTTTCAGGTTAAAAATATTTGATATTTTTTATCGTCCAATCAACTCAATGAAACCTTATGTAAAAACTTACCAAACATTTCCATTATACTACTTTAATACTAATAAATATCACAATGAATCAATTAATTAAATATATGTTTTAAAATTAAAAACATAAAAATTAATACAAAATCAGATCATTTAAAATATATTAAATAATTTTCTCTATAGTAATCTGTAATATAATGCAACGTAATTTTATACTCAATTCTGTATGAATGTATTTAATACAGCAAATAAGCAATAAAATGAAGAGGAAAAAAAAATTCAATCCACTTTGAAAAAATTACAAATTGACCAAGTATCTTCCATATGATTTCCACATGGGATTGGTTTAAGAAAATGTTTATGGATCTCATTTGAAACCCCATCGCATCAACTATCCGATATATAGGTAGCTTGTAGTATAAGTATAACGTAAACAACAAAATATATTAATAGAAAAACCCCCGATTAGTTTCAGATTAGGTTTCTAAGTAATTGAAAGTAAGTGGTTTTCTTTTGAGGTAATTTATTACGTTTCAAAAAAAAAAAAGAAAAAAAAATATGAAAAAAGATGAAAAAAGATGAAAAAA
>JAABKK020014304.1:77447-93500 GCA_011634745.2 Catotricha subobsoleta
ATGAAAAAAGATGAAAAAAGATGAAAAAAAATGTTTGTAACTACACACTTTCTTACCAATATGATTGTGTATACCGAGGAAAATAAATCTTTTAAGAAATAATATAAATAGGTGCAGATGTTGAATGTCTTTAACTAAATACTCGTATATAGAAATAATTTGTATAAATTGGAAATGTTAGTTTTATACGTAATTCGTTCTTTTAGAATTATTGAAGAATATTATATTGAATACCATTTTTATTCCATTATTAATTAGTATTTTATAAAAGTTTTTCAATTAAGTAAGGACACAATTTTTATTATGTGCTTTTTTTTTCTCTTGTTCTATAAATAATTAATTTCTTGTCTTCGTCGTATATTTTCTAAGAAGATGTTTTGTAAAATATATGATTAAATAGATGCAATGCATATTAAATGAACTACATTCTCATAAAAGAAAATAGCTTTGTGCATAACACAAAAATCTAATTTATAAATTCCATGCATTTTATGGTTCTTGCATAAAATAAAATTTTCCATTCATATTTTATTTACTCAATTTCATTTAAATAGAAAAATACTTTTGTTTGCTAACAGAATTTATAATTTACAGAAGCTGATGAATTCAATTTTTTATTGTTATTTCAATTAACTTGGTTTCCTTTCTATGTCGGGAAATATATGTTTGCACACTGTCGCTTTTATCAAATTTAACATTTCAATTAATATTGATAAACTCACATCTTTGTTGTGTTGCTATTAAATGTTCAATTAAAATGCTAAAATATCAACAAAATATATGTTCTATTTGATTATGTAATATCACCTAAGTAGCTACACAACAAAGAAATGTTTGTCAACTCGGTAACGGTATACACAAAAATAAGTAATAGAAACCATCAAATAACAAAATACACAACAAGAAAATAAATCAATATAAAAAAGGTAGAAATCTCCCAGACGACAGACATTATTAAATTTTATTTTTTAATGTATATTCTTGTTTCTTCATATATTATTTAAAAAAAATATATATATATGATTCACTTCCTTTTCTATTTTATTTCATATGAAATCTCCACATTACTGAAAAATCTTTTATATTAAAAAAAAGAAAAAAAATCAAAATGAAATCCTATTACACACTTCGTATTTGAAGATGGAAAAAAAAATACTTCATAAATAACCATCAAATACAGAGAGCGGACCATCTATTTGTTCCATAAAGCAATTTATTTCATTTTATATCTCCACCCATTTCGGGTAAAATATGAGTGCGATCGAAGGCACCAAATCCATCTTTAAAAGGATAACGCGAACGAAAAGAGAGTAATAAAAGTTCCACAAAATGTCCCATAATAACTTATATAATGGGCAAAAATCCGAGCTTTATTCAACATTACGTAAAATTGTATATGTTAAATTGATCCAAATGCTATTTTCAATACAATGCAAGGTTATTTGGTTTGCGGAACGTAAAGAGAACTATATACAATTTCCATTATGATGTTGTGTACCATTGAATATTTTATGTTGATGCTACTCATCGAAATTAAGATGAAGCAGAACTAAATATAAAATATTGATACTAAAAAATATGTTAAAATAGGATAATTCTAAATTTTATTTGGGTAATGCAGCTCAACGGAATGTGTAAATACAAGCAAATCCTTAAAAAAAAAACGATAATAAAAGACTTTTGTTTCTTCAAGCTGCATTTCAACAACTCAATAAGTCATTTTTTTTATATTCATATTTATAAAATAAAAAAAAATAAAAAACCGCGATACGTCGATTGATCATCAATCTTTATTTCTACGACTTTTTATTGCTAATATAGAAATTAAAACAATAAAACACTTAATTTTATTTCGCCATTTAATAATTTGTAATTCTGTTCACTTCACTTAATAAACATATGAATATCGCTTAATTTAACGTAGGTATTAAATTAATTTTATTTTGTTCTTTAATGATTTAAAAGACTTTTTTCTTCTTTATTTTTAATACAACGATAATTTAAATATATTTTTATGGAATTGGAAACTGCCAACTACTTATCAAATATTTTTTTTTTTAATTTTACAAAACATAAATAATGAATAATAAATTTGCATACAGAAATATCATCTAACCAAAATGTTACAAGCAACTCCAAGTTATATTCGCTTTTAAATATAATTGAACAAAAAGAAATATAATTTTATTATTTTGAAGAATAAACATGATCGAGCACCGAAGTCACGTTTAACTTACAGTATTTTTCAATATATTTTAAAATTTATAGGTAATAATAATAAATTATTATTTTAGTACACCATTTGGTTTAAATGACGTCAAATATGATTTTGTTTTTTCTACCTTTAGTTTTATTTCTCAACCATAAAGTATAAAAAAATAATAAATGATTGAATATTGAATTTAACATTAAAATAAATTCTCTTCTTTAGTTATCCATCAGACAATTATTATGTTAATAAGCTTATTAATTATATAAACAAAACATATAGAGCAAAAATAATGTTATGTACAAAATGAACGTGTTATAAATCTTTTACAACGTGCACTGGCACATGTAGCTTTTCAATAAAAAAATAAAAAAAATCTAAATACCAACTTTGGGAAATATTAAATTGCATAATTAATTTTATGCATTGAATTATGAAAACAATCTACAAAGTATAGTACGGCTTCATATATATATGATATATATATATCATAATAGTCTTTGATTTAGTTTTCGAGATATTGTAAAAGAAATATTTGCAAATTATGATTTTGGAACCCTCCAATGCTTTAGTCCGAACATTGATCTATTAGCTTAAGGTAGAACAAAATGTGTTGCAAGACTATTACCCTAACAACATATATAACTCTTATCAGAATCATTGGTTTATTTTTCCAAATAGCCACTTTACACAGAGAAAAGAAAAAATCACGATTTTAAAGTATATAATAAGGAATTTTCAATTTAAAATGTTGAATGTTGACGTTGGACAAATAACAGTGGGCAATTTGTTTTCTTTCTATACAGGTACATTTTTCACTCCAATATTTAATGAAATAATAATAATTTTATATTTTTCAATGAAATTTTTGTTCGAACATATTGAGCCTTTTAAAACGTTGAAGTATAAAACCATTCAGATAGCTAGAAACCTTATAAAATATATAATACCATGTAATTGATAGATGTTTTTGATCAAACAAATTTTATCAGCGTTTTGTAAATTTGAATTTTAAATTGGTTTTGGAATGTTTAATTGTATGCGTTGGTAAAAAGATAATAAAAATATTAACACCTGAGTTGCTTTATAAATTTCAGTATTTACATTTTTTTATGTCATAATATTCATTTCTAGTTTTCCAAAATTTTCTACTTTTCTTTTCTTCTTTTTTTTTGTGTTGTTGAATTTTGTATTTTTAGTACATATGCTTTGAAGGCACATGCCTTCAGTTCAAATCAACCGAGACTTATTGCATCACATATATTAGCACTTGAATATATAATAGAACTTCAAATTTATAAAATATGAAGCAATATTTGCGTGTGGATAAATAAAAATTGAATGACACAAACTATTTACATATGATTCGAATAATATATATTTTTATTATACAAATCTTTAGAAAATTAATCGTTCAACTCAATGGATATTCAAATCAAATAGTTATTGTAGTAGCAATTTGAAAGTTCTTTATTAAAAACTAATTAATTTATCAATATTTGTATTTGAGGCATAGATTTTGTGTGCTGAATTTTCCAATATCAATATATTGCATTACATATTTAAGAGGAAAATTTATGTTTACTATGCGAAAAGTAATTGTGTTAAAGTTTGCATATTGCAGTAATTCTTTGAGAGCATATTTCTATGTATAATATCGTTTCCTTCCTGCGGATATTGAATGAAAAAAGCGTTTTGCTTTTAACTTTATTTTGCTTTTTCTTTTCGCTTTTACTGTTTGTTGTGAGTTTTTTTTCCATCATTAGAATGTTAAAGTCAGTATATAAAAAAAAAAAAAACAATCTCTCCGTTTAATCAAAACAAATCTTTGCTACGAACTTTATAGCTATCGCTTTAAATCCAAAGTAAAATCCTTTTTCAAATCAAATGTGTGCTTGTGGCATGAGGAATATTGTACATGTACTGTCTCTAAAGATTTACAAGCATTTGCTATAATGTAATATGGAATAGGTAGTTGGCAAAATGTATAATAATTTTGTTTCGCGTTGATTTTCAGAGAAGTTTAATTAAGTAGTTAGTAAATAATGGGAAAGCACTTTGAACATATTTTTTATGAAGTGATGTTAAAAAACTTAGTGAAAAGTTTGATTAACGACGCAAAATGAGAGAAAAACTTTTTAATGATTTGATTTTTAAGCATCTTTCTTTTTGTCGCATTTTTTTTCTCATTGTTTTATTTACTTGTGCAATGCAAAATTACAAAAGTGCAGTGCATGCAAGGTCACCAAAATGCATTGTAGGTACAGATTATTAAATTTTTAAAACAACTAAGTTTGTCATTCATATACAAATAAACATTTTTAAAAATAACACGTCTCAAGAACTAACCTGCTGTTAATATTCTTGCATGATTTTTTATTGTCTCTGTACAAAACCTCGTATAGAATTTCGTATTGATTTATTTATTTAATGGAATATACCGAATTATAATATTTACTTAAACGGTTAGAGCAATAATAAAGCTTAAATAAATATTAACAATTTATTTTTTTTCGCTTTAAACACTGGAGGCAGACAAGAGTATATACAATTTTATGACACCTACTTGCACTTGCAGTATTATTTTATTAATTAATACGTTAAAAATGTATTTCCATATTAATGTTATTTCCTTTCACTTTTTTCAATTTGTAATTGATGAATATGATTTAATAAGTAATTTGTGTACTGTTTGTATACTTGAAAATTCAGACTGTTTCTAATGACCTTCAATATACATAGAAATATTAGCTCGTCTTCTACTAATTTAGGTACTTTATTTAGGTAGTTTCCGAAACTATTATCTCACTTGCGTTTCGCATTTATTTTTGAAGTGTGATTACGAGTATTGTTTGTTATGACTTCGTTTAACATTTGACTGTTATTCAAGTGCAAAATGTAATATGTAAATTAAGGAAGCAAATAAGTGCGAAGTGTGAGTAAGGTAGATGTTTTGGAAAAGTCCTTAAAATTACATCTAATATATCATTCCTGATTATTATTATTTTCATTTCCTTACAATGGCTTAAACAATCAATGCCATATCCCAATATTAAATTTATGTACCTAACCTACTTACATTATCAGGAAAAACCATATCGACGTATTTTATTTCAAACAGGCCCGTATAATTAATTTCTGTTGTCGTTAAATGCGTATAGAGTTTAGATTTTATTATTATTATTATTTTATTTGTTTACAAATTTTGTATTATTTTTTACAATATATTTGCTCTATTGTGACTCATGAAGGTTTTCGTTTTAATTTTTGTTCCGAAATAATAATGAAAAAAAAAAAAATTAAATCAGAACCCACATATATTGACTTAATTATAATTATATATAAACAAAGCAACATGATTTTGTGTTCTGCAGGTATAAATTATCATCCTTGATCTTGTGAATTAGTATTAGTGTTTTTTTTTTTTTTTAATTTAATTTTATATTTATTTCTATTTACGTTGATTTAACTGAAATTACCTATAAAAATTGCTTCTTTCTATTTTATTTTTTCAAATGCATCAATTACTCAGAACATGGATGAGTGTGCAAAAGCTATCGTAATATATGGAATTGATGCAATTTTCCACCAACAATTTTATACATGGAAACTGATCGTACTTACCTCTCGTATATTTAAAGAGTTTTTCAGTTTTGCAACGTTAAGTGGGCTGCATGTTTAACAAAAGCATTACGTATTGTTGGTATCAAACTTCTACCGTACAACATGAACATGAAAATGTATAATATAAATGAAGATTGATAATTCAAAAACTTTTACTTTGATTTGATGGTCGTTTCGTTTACTTGTATTATAACTTAAGTAGATGGAATGATGTTCACGTTTATGGATTATACGGTCGGTAAATATAAAGAGTGGTTTTTTATATTGTGCGCCTTCTGTATTTCGTTTGTTTGATATATAATAGTCTGGGTAAGAAAAGATGAAGAGAAAAATAAAACCATACGCAAATACATACAAATAATATATATATGCAAACATCGTACCAGAGAAATTTTTATTTTCAAAAACTTCGCTTTCTTTTGAATGACTTGACATGGTTTCTTGATTTAAGTATTAAGTATAAGTAGTTATTATTACATGAATAAGCTATTATGTCATGATATGGTGATTTAAGAAAATGTTGTAATATTCGTTTCTTTTATGGATGTATATAATACTAATACTAATGTATCATCTGATGATTTTTTTTTTTGTGTTTTTCGTTGCTCTGTACTTACGTAGGCTGGCTCTTAAAAATATTATTGCCTAATAAAAATTATTTTCATCTGTAATTGATTTGAGTATTCGTTTTAAATATTATTTTTATTTTATGAGTGTCTATATTATTGAAAATGATTTCCAAGAAATGCTGAAATACGAAAAGAATAAGAGGATTACAATGTTTCAAATTTAAAATTTAGTAAGAAATTTTCAGAAAATGTAGGTTCGGTTCATAATGTTAAACAGAAGTTAATTGAAAATTCCAGGTTAATTTTCTGTATAACTAATTAATTTATAATAAAAAAAAAGTAATAAGGAGAAAAATGAAATTTAATGAAAAATAGCGTAAGCTTAAAATTAGTCATGATTAAACTTATTAATTCATTAATTAGAAGTCAAAAACTATTAGTAAAAATTTTAAAAATTTCGTTTTTTTAAGATTCATTTTATCGTTGCGTTATTTTAGTGTTGAGAAAATAATTAAAATTCATTACTTAGCGAAAAAAATTATGAAATATACGCTAAAAAAAAAAAAAAATTACTTGTACATATATAATCACTCGTGTTTCAATATTTCCAAACGCGGCATATTAGTTATGTACTTATTACCATATTATTAACAAACGCAGAAAATATGTTTAACGTCTGTTTATAAAAAAAACACACACACACACACAGCACACACAAATACGTACTAAGTGACATGTTTGTTTAGCTCTCGCTAATACTTGCTCTAAGAAATACATTATATATACCAAATACCAACTTATATAATATATGGTTATGTTATATATAAACAGACGCAGATATACTTACATCTTATAAATTTCCGAAATACTTTTTGTCGTAAAGAATCAACAGGTGAAAATTTATGTCTATCTTATTATTACAATTATCTTAGTTATTACATTGTAATGTGCCAGAATACGATAATTCATTAAATATTTTTTTTTTCTTCTTATTTCTAAATTTATCGTTTACTCTTGGCTGCAATACACAACCACTATTAATAATTATGAAACTAACAAAAATTATATTAAACTATTGGTTCATTCCGTATATTAAAATAAAATTAATTAAGAGATGTAGTCCATCACATTTTTGTATGGTGATGATTGAATGATCGCCAATATAATATTACGTGAACATAACTTTCTTCGCATAAAATTAAATTACATTCAATAGCAATCGCTATAAGACGTTATATTTCTTATTAATTTTGTTGTTGTGGTTGTTTTTTTTTTTTTTTTTTTATAAATGTATTATTCGAGAGACAACACGGGAACTCAACATCATCATTGTTGTGTCGTATATGTATCCAAATACAGAAAAACATAGTATTATACATTTAGTATAAACTTATCTACGTGTGCTTTGTATTTTTTATATATGACCTACTTTGCATTCATCATTGACCCGATTTTTGCACGAATCACGCACACAATCGAACAATCATTAGTTTCAAATTTAAAAGAAAGAAAGAAAAAAAAAACACAAACTTTACTTTAAGACACACAAAAATGTAACCACAAATATTAGATACTTATTTCTCTATATTTTATAATAATATTATGAATAATACGTAATATTTTTTAAGCACCTAGCAATACGATGTGGATACGATTTTTTCATATTTCGTTTTCTTCGAACAATATTAAAACTATGGTAGATATTTGTTTTTCTTTTATATAGCTGATATAGCATTTTTCTTTTTATTGTTACTTGGTTCTATGTACTATTTAGATTTACACATACAAAAGAACGATCCATAGTATTAAATATTTGTGTGGTTCGTACAAGATATGATAATATTGTAAGCAATTTTAAATGAATAAGAAAAAAATATTTGTACTTAAGACCATATGCTATGCATCCGTATGCTTTAATTTGATCTAAACTATAAAAATATGGATAATTGGTTCGGTAACATTATATTTGATTTGGAAATGTTGCAGTTTATACGTTTTTTTTTTATTAAGGAATTGTTTTCATGAATATATTTTGTCTTATTTTTTTGTTTTGTTTTTTGTTTCATTGTGTTGTGAGCCAGCGCTATTATTTTTATTTCTATGATTATTATTATTATTATTATTTTTTTTTTTTTTTTAAATGAAGTAAACAGTGAAATTTTTTCTATAGAAATAATTATGTATAGAAATAGAATGTTACGATAGATTTTAATATGGCTTGAATGAGATAATATATATTATTAAATACAATAAGGTAACAGCTAATAAACCAAAAATGAATTGAAATGCTTCAGGCGTTAATCAGCTGTTTTGTTTTATTAATATTAAGTGAAAGATTATTATTTATTTCATAAGTTATAAGATTTGAGCTAAATTGTCTTAAAATAAGCAAATTAAACATTTATTTGCAAGTTTAAATTCATTTTATTCTTTTGTTGAGAACTAACAATTTACAAATTGAATATATGAAATAATGGCATGGTAAATATTTGGAAAAAAGTAATGAAATTTTCCTTTAACATTGTAATAGAAATGAAGTTATTTTAAATCAATTGTCAATTATGTTTTTGTCAATTGTTTTTTTTTTTGTTTATAATTTATTATTTATTAATCACTTTCGAATGGAAATTACAGGGTTCAAAGAAAAAGAAAATCAAATAAGATTTTTTTGGTGTTTTTGATTTTTATGATTTTTTAATGTTGAATTTTGATTGATTAACAATTTCGTTTTTTCAAAGTCACACATTCTTATGTATTATTTAAAAAAAAACAAAACATAAAAAATAGTAAAAAAGAAAAAAACCAGAAACAATATTAAAATTGGATTAGTATCCAATTTATTTATATGCACTACATGTAAGTTGTGGGGGTCTGGTCTCCATCCAGACAATTGTTCTCGAAATTAGGGAGGCGACAGCAAAAAATCAAACCTATATGTTTCACATGTAGTGCGTAAAAACTGTAAAAGATCGAAGAATTAAATAAATCAAAATTTCATTAAAAAAAAGTCCATATCAAAAAAATCATGTTTTTTTTTTCGATTTATTTGATTTATATAATTCCACCCTGCTCAATTGTTTTTTTTTTTGTTTAATAAACGATAATTTTTTTGTAAAAATAATTTTCAAGAAAATTTCTATTTGAATAAATTTGTTTTTGTTAATTTTTAATTTTTAATGAATCTGACCTTTTTAAAAAATAAAAAACAAAATCCAGTTTTTCATTTGTTTACAACAAATAACGGCAAATATTTCTCAATATATATTTTAATATTGTCTTAGGTTGTAGAATGTAGGTACTTATATTCAAAAAAGTTTTATAACTAAGAAAAATAATTTTCTAGCATATTTTACCATTTATTATATAATTAATACACTATATCGCGCATACCCTTTTCAAAATTATGCGTCAGCCAATATTAAATACCGTCTCATAGCATCTATATATATTACATGCATTGCATTATTTTATGTTCGAATGCCAATAAGTAAACATACTGAATACTTATACACAATTCTCATTCAATCTACATACTATTTGACTATATATATCAACTTTTACACATAGAATATGTTGTAACATGCACTAATTTTTCATATGATATGTAATGTGTAATGTAACATCATATAACCGCCGCATTTAATATAATATGTATTTATGCATGACGACAATGAAAACGAGTGCAAGTGCAATTTGTAAATGTGTCGGTGTCTGTACACCAATACCAATAGAAAAAAAAATCAGAAATTCAAATAACTAAATACATTCTACCATCACACTAACAATTTACAACGCAATTCATTTATGGTGCAGTGATGGAGCAACGAAGTAAAATATCAAAATATAAAATGTAGTAAGTAAAGTACAAGAACTACGTACAATTTTCTACATTACTACATATATAAAGCGATGCAATGCTCATACATTTTGTGAATTCACCTACTGAAACGGGGCCAGTGGGTCAGAGTCGAGCCGAACTAAGCCAGAATCTGGGGTAAGGCTAATGCAAATACACATGAACGGATTAAAAACATTATTATTTGTTTTTTCTATTTTATTTTTTTATATTTATATTTTATATAAAATACATGCAATATAATAAAATTGTAGTGCTGTACTGTACACAGTCATGTATCTACTGAATTAAAAACTATTGAACAAATATGGTTTATCTGTTGGAATTGCTTTTGTTATTATGTATAAATTTTCTATCTACTCGATAAATGTATAAAATGAGTATTATGTTTCACGATACTGCGCCACATTGTTAACCGGGCGCAGAGGCATTTGCAGTATAATGTTTTTCGTTCATAATGAATGATCTTAGTAATATGAATAAAAGTATATTGAATGTGATATTTTTTTTTTTATTTAAGTAATATTGTGGCTCAGTATTATTATTTATATTTTACAGAAACAGATCACAATAGAATTTAAAGGCAAAAGTAAAAGAAATTTACTTTCGTGTTATGTATGTATATAATTATATTTTGTGTTTTGCTTTGTTTTCTTTTGTTATTGTTTTGAAGAAAATAATAAATGAAAGTAAAATCTATATTACTTTTATATGAGTTATTTAGGTCATGGTGTGTATTCATAATATATATTTTACTCTCTATTAATAACAATATATTTGTGATTTATAATAGTCTGTACACAACTACATAACTTATGTTTGTTTATGCTTGAAGCTTTAATGTTATGTCAGATGTAACGTAAATTTCACGTTTTAAATATTTTTATTTTGAATTTATAATGAAAGAAAGTCGATGAAAATGGAGAATCGTAAGTATTTGCGATGAGATTTATTAATTACAAAAGAAACCAAAAAAATATATATTATTTAATAGGACATTAAATCTAAAATCATAAGTTCTTAATGATGACGGAAATAACTATTATATACTTATACTTATATGTGCTTGATGAAGACTTCATTAAGGTTTAAGAAATCCGAAATTATACAAAAAAAAAAAAATATTAATGTTCGATTGTCTCTTTCTACAACCAATGCGGAGATTATCTCATTGATCAACGCACTACGTATGAATATTATTACGTACTCCATAAAAAAAAAAATAAGAGAAAAAAAATCAGCAACCACTATGTCGTAATGTCATTATATTGTCATTATCTATGGTTGTAACTTCCATTCTAAATATATTTCTTTCAAAACCACAAAACAGTAATAATATTTATTATTTTACAATTCTCTTACATACTTTAAATTGTTATCAATTAAATAAAATGAAATAAAAACAATAAAAATAGATAAAAATGAAAGTTGATGATAACAATAAAAAGAACAATTGATTGGATTTGTTGATAATGGATATTGTTTCAGTGTATCATTTCATAACAATAAACACCACATCGCAGGAATATTCGTATTCTTATTTATGCTTTATTTCATTACATGAATGCTTTATTCAATTAAAGAAAAAAAAATAAAAAGAAACTGAAATGTATTCTACTTATTTCATTATAGAATAAATGTTAGTTATTTTAACAACATCTTCAAAGTTTTCTTTACGTTTTCTAATTTATGAAATATTTACAAAACACTTACTTTTATAATTTTGTGGTTGTAAATGGCAGCAATAACTGAAACACTTGAACACTGTGTTTCGATAAAGATTATATAAGTTTGTGTGAAAAATATGATAATAATATTTTTTTTTTTTTGCTATATTCAGATAATAAAAAAAAACAACAGATGTTTTAATTAGTTTGAAATTGTCATAAGATTCGTTAAGTCGGTTTTTTGTTGTTTTTCGATTTCAAAAAAGTTTTTATTTTTGCGTGGCTAACAAATTTTTTTTGTAGTGAAATCTCAATAAATAATCAAAATATTCGAATTTATTATTTCAATCAACTTTACCAGGAAATAAAAAGCAAAAACATTTAATTTTAATTTTAATTTAATTTTTAAATGTTAATTGATAAGAGGTGATAACTTGACGCGTATACATTTTTATCAAGTCTTTATGTTTAATATGTAAATTTTAGCTTTATTTACAATTCGTAAAAATAAACCTATAATAATAATGTGCTTAATGCAAGGTGTAATTTAAATTAAATATTTTTGTTTATCGAATATGTAACGGATAGAATAACCGACCATTCGTTTTTATAATTATACAATTATACATGCAACGATAATATTAGCTGTAAGTAGTACAAAACTGTAAGATATATACCGAATTATTGTGTTTGTAAGTGAAACATATTTTCAATGTTTGCGATGTATTAGAACTCATTCGGTATACCTATATAATGAAACACACCATTAAACATCATTTTATATTGATGACATGTAGATTGGTATGAATATATAAATGTATGATAATACGTTTTCAAAATTTACGAGCTCAAATTAAGTATTTCAGATATGATGCTCGTGCTTAATTTATTTGCTCGTGCTTGCTCATTGCTCGTGCTTGCTTATTGCCGGTGCAGTAGAGAATATTTTTTTAGGTGCTGATGTAATTTCTTTTATGCCACCTGCAACTAGAAAGTGTTTTTTTTTTCTTCTTATGTGCACAGATATTTTTATAAAAGGCTAATATTCAGGGATGGAATGATTTAAATCAAGTTGATTTAAATCATGATTTAAATTACGATATAAATCAATTGTCATTTTCATTTTTGACATTAATTTTTGACAAAAATATTTTTTTTTTATTTTCATTTTTTGTTGGTACATATAATGTTCAATAATTTATGAGAATAATCTTCAATAAAACTTACACAATACTACTTAAAAATGGCATAAACATAATATTTTTGCTGTTTTTTTTTTAATTTGAACAGATTTTATTTTTCATCAAAATAAATTGAATTTTTTGTAATTATTTTTTAATTTTAAATCTCAATATTAGTTATTATTATATTGTTTGGCATTATTTCGAAAGCTAACATATTTATTTAGTATTATTCGCCATTTTTTATTGCGGTTTCTAATTAATTTCATTTATGACAAAATTTTGATTTAAATCAAAAAAATCATGATTAAAATCAATTTTGACACATGTTATGTCATTTTTAATAAATGACATGATTTTTTCCATCCCTGCTAATTATGCAATATTTAGATATATTAACGTCGTTTTTGAACTTATAGGATAAACTCAAAAGTAAAGCATAGAAATTAACTAATTTCTTTTATGTACCATCTTTTGACCATTTTAATTACATCGTTGAATCAGCCCCCCTCTGCCCATTACATTTTGTACCATAATCTCTTAAATTTTGTCTTAAAGCTAATGTTAAATAAGACTTATAAAGACATAAAACTTAATTATTGCTAGAACGTCATTAAAAAGATAAGCAAATAAGTCATCATTTTATCGGTTATTGCTCTGAGCTCAGGAAAAAGCTTCCTTACTAATTGATTTAAAAATGAAAAATAACAATATCGAAACAGAAGTTCTGGGTTAAGCAGCAGCAAAAGATTTTAATTATGCTGTATAGTAATATCATACAAGCAGAACTATCGGCTGTAGTATATAGTGTGTCTAAATAACTTTATTTTATATATTTTAACAATAACTGTTTTTTACTTTTATTTGAAATAAAAATGTTAAGCCCTCGGCTGGAGGTGTTTTATCATAAAGTTTCTTATCACCCATTATTATCTTTATATCACATTGCATATGTCCTATCTATTAATTACAATAATGATAATTACCATGTTTGTGTGGTGTGACTTTTCAAAAATTATTTATATTCATGTTCTTTGTTGTTAATTACTGTTACAGAAATTTTGGTCTGTTATTTATAAAAATCTATTTTGGTTTAATTGCATATATGCAAAATAGGATTAATTTTACTGTCTGTTGAATTACATATTTATCATTTTGCGACCTAATTTATGAAACTTTGCATATTGTACATAATTCCAATATACCGAATGTACACTGAATTTTTCCATACTTCAAACTTAATTTTCTTTTACATGCTAAAAGCTAAATCGTATTTTATGATAAAATTAAAATAAAAAATAATTTCAAACTTAAATCCTTAAATCAAAATGAAAAAAAAGAAGAATTAATTATTGAAAGCAATTATAAATGAAGTAGAAGAATTGAAGTGTCGTACTTCTTACAAAATTAGCTTCAAATTATGTTTTTCGCCAAAAAAATAAAAATGAACCGTTCTGAAGAGCTTTGTTTTCCTTTTCATAATTTCCAGAAAAGAATAATCCAGTGTTTTATAATTCAACTAAAAGTATTCACTAGAAGAAAAAATAAATGTAAGCCTCGTGTTATTTTCCATCAGCAATCCAAATCTAATTTCGTTTCATCATTGTTGTTGATGTTTGATAAAGGTAATACAATATGAAACATTTCTTGTCTTGGTGTCAAGGACACTTAACGATTATACAAAATATACAGCAGGCAAATTAGGAATCACTAAATCATAAGCTCTAAATACTGAAGACTTTGTTTCTATTATAAGATTATGATTTCTAAGCTAATGAGAACGCTTACCTTACTTAATCATGTTTTTTTTAGAATCAGAATTTTTTTTTTGTAATATTAAGTTTTCCACAATAAATATCGTAGGTCAATAGATCAAAAAATTTAAGCTTTTGTTTTATTCTGTCTATGATAGGGTAAAAGCAACTAATGTAATATTTTATAAATAACACTGCATGCAACAAATAAAATAATATTGATTTCTTTTCTATTTTTACTGACGTTTTATGCAGGTACTGGTCACGAATAATTTTTAACGCAATTTCTTCATAATAAGAACAAGAATAAACCATGAATACTTTTCCAATATATAAGTAAATATTATGATGTTTCGGTTTACCTATATTTTATTTTATTTTCGTTAATGATATACCAACTGATATTCATTACAATACATATTTACATTCTACCAGTTATATAACACCATTCTTAATTATTATTATTTTTCTTCTTTGCTTGAATTAAGTGTGATGTATAAAAGCATCTCATACAAATTCCCTTATTTTATGTAAGCAAAACAACCAGTCTGTTGTTGCTAAGTTGATTAATTGCTTTTGTATATTTAATAGAAAAGTCCATTATCGGGAGAATATTATCACTGTCACTATGGGAAAACTGATATGTTAATTGAATTTTTTTTTTGTTTCTTTTATATTTTCCAAATAGATATATTCCTCTTTGAAAACCTTAACCTAAATTCCATCCAACAATATTCTGCAATGATAATAACATATAATAATGAAAAAATAAATAAATAAATAAAATTATAGTTCAATGAAATAGCATTTTAATCAAATTTTCTTTTATTTATTACAGGCTTGGGCCTTGTGAGATACCACTATCGGAACAGTGGATTTCGCACACACAATTATCACAAGCCTCATCACACCTATCACATCAACCAATTAATCCATCATTGCTATCACCAATAGCAGCAAGTACGCCAAATCACTTAGGGCATCATCTTCAGCAACAGCAACACCATCAGCAAATACAAACAATTCAGTCTCAGTCGAAAATAATGAACGCGGTGGCCTCGGCCGTGGCATGTCCACCAGCTGCATCGAAAAAAATTCGAAGGAAATCTGATAATAAAGTAAGTGTTCATTATTTTTCTTTTTGTTTGCTTGATTTTTTTCTAATATATTTTTTCTTTTTTCTTTGACACACA